>DF239317.1:0-73759 GCA_000507305.1 Breviolum minutum Mf 1.05b.01 | reverse complement strand
GGGGGGGGGACTGGGAGGCCGGAGGCCGCCATCATATATATAATATATAATATGTAATATATATATATATACACACAGTACATATATTGATAGCAGCGTGCCTGTCGGGGGGCCATGCCATTGGGGTTGGACCAGGAAGATGGAAGATGCACCCTTTTTTCAGCATGTTGGCAATTATAGAGCCAATTACATAGTGCGACAAATTAAAATAGGCAATTCACAACAAACCATAAAAGCACCCTAAGATAGTCCTGTAACGATCATGAAGGAAAGAGCTCTTTGGTTGAGTAACGTACTGAAGACCTCCAACATGGAGATTTGCGGCAAGGGCAACTCCAAAATTTCAGGTCGTGCCTCTGGTACCAGGAAGATAATCTGAGCGGAGCAAAGGGAAAAAGGAAACTGGAAAGGGCTAAACGACTGGACCTAGCAATGGTCGTATATAAATGGTAGTTGTTGCATGTTGTTGCTGGTGGTTGTTTTTTTGATGGTTGTTCTTGATGGTAGTTATGTTATGTACCTAATTTTTTATGGTATAGTTGTACTGAATGCCAGCTCACCATAGATGCAGAACTCGTCATGGAATTTCTCAAAAGATGCTTTCATGGCAATTCTCTCCGCATTCACGGTGCAAAACATCTGTTTCAAAAAAAATCCCAAAGTAAGCATGGCCCGTTTCATCCCATTCTATCATCTTTGCCACATGTTGAAGGCTTGTTGTATTAGATTGTCAAGAATTTCGAAGATACCAACTTGACATAAAATAGTGGCTGTAATATAACTTATTGATACCTGTTGCATGTTGCCATGATAAATGAAACATAATGAAACTATATGAAGTCGTAACAGCTTGGTATGCTGCCTATGATTTTTCGCAGCTAAAAAAGTGGCTTTTGTCACGGTCAAAGGTCTGATTCCTTCAACGATTCTTCTTTTGAAGCCGAGCAACAACCCCTAAAATGAAGGTCATTGGAATATCACCAGGGCTATAGTAGCGTCCTGCCATATGCAATGGCTGGATTTAAAGTCATGGGGAGGTCCAGTTCTGAACAAAAGATTCGAAGGATGACAGGTTATATCTGAAATGAATTGAAATGATGTTCAAACGCTAAAACGGTTGAGGTACCCGGTACTGATGCAGATTTTTTGCAGTTGAAACATGTTCCCTCCACTTCAGGTTCGTTGTGGAATTTTCCCGCAAAAAAAACGTGAACCCCAAGTTGTCAAGGTGGGTGATGAGAAACCTCCTGTGGAAACTTGAAACAGATTATGTCGATGTCATTTAGCCCCCCGCTGTAAGCGAAGATCCAGCATGAAAACAGATCAATTTAATCTCCTGATTGGAAAATGGGAGGGATTTCCAGCGAATCTTTACCCTCCGACAAACCTGTATTGTATAAATTTCTACTACAGCCCTAATCATATCCGCACCGTTCCGCATATCCCAATCATTCCTGTCCTGAAAACACAGCCATCAGCATACATTGAAAAACCACACCACTTGCGCCGAGCACTCGAGCTTAATATGGGAATTGGGATGATGTCATGAGTCATGAGTGAGATCACAGGAAGCCGGCTTTTTGCTGAGACTATTGATCTTTTTGCGTGGTATTTACCTAATTACATGGGCTTAGGATGGCTGAATGATTTATGATTTTGGATAGACATCAATCTTACCAACCAGCACTATTTGATGGCTAAAATCAGGGCACCTCAGGGAAGTGCAATGCCATTGAAGAATACTGGGCTCTTGTCTTTCCGGACTCCCTGACAGAGTAAGTGATTGAAATTTCCAGCCATGTTGGGTTAAATCTCAAAACAAAACGAGTCCAGTGAAGGGAACATAGTTTTTGAGTACCCCGGTCCAATGGTTTGAAATTTGATCAATTCCTCGAACAACCTCTTTTTTTTGGATACGACACGAGTTCCAACACGAACCTTGCAAGTTTTCCGAGTTCCCTGAGTTAACTCACGAAACCTAATCCCAGAGTTTGCAATTTTTCTTGGAAAAAACTCAAATTGAAAAATAAACAATGACTAACATGAGGATTCTGTGGTTCTTTAGCTCCTCATTTAGTAGGAATAAAAATACATCATCCCTGGCATTCCTTGGGTCCAAATCACTCCCCCAAAATCACAGGGGAGTGAATAATCCTTAGCCACATCAACAGCTATAATAGCTATGATCCCATTCAATATATAACCAGCCATGGCCACTGCCCTTTTGGAGCCTCAGTTTGTTGCGTTTGTCAAGTCTCAACTGATCACCGTGTTACAAACCAATGTGGGGCAGTATCTGGTGAACAAAACAATCAAGCATAACAAGTTTCGAAGAAATTAGATTCGCTTCAAATGGCCGGAAAGTCAAAAAAGCATTCCCCCCAATGGTTTGACTAATGGTGATTTACCATTGTAGATGGTAAAAGATGTCGAGAGAGCACCACTATTGCGACTATTCTAGTATATATTCTAGAGGTATCCACTAAACTTCCTGGTCCAACAAAAACAATCAGCCTGTATCCCTTTCACATCTGCATTTGCCAAACCAAGAAACTGTTGATGCAAATACTGGCCCAAGCACCCTGGGTTTAACCAAAAGAGGTTTCCAGGTTTCCAGTGCTTACGGAAATCCATGATGTTTACGGAATCACGAATCTAAAATCCAGAATGTGTTGATCCAATGTTGGGTCGCATTGAAGTGTTGTCCAAAAAGACACTCCTTGAAACTAACAGTTCGCACCTGCCAGGAAGCCATCCCAAAAGGAAACAGGTGCTATGTTTTTCAGGGAGGGTAGATCTACGCATCTATGATGGATGTTACGATGTTAAAGCTTTTTGTCAAGGACATCCCTACCTACATCTGACTCTGGCTACCTGATGTTGATTGAGTCCAGTTGTCAGGACCATTTGGTACCTTTTTTTCGCATGATGAAGTGGTTTTGAAAGACCTCACAGTTGAAACCAATGCTTTGGGTTCTAATTGGTCTTGCTGTTTCAGGCAGTGCCTACAAGGAAAAAAATAATTCTGGAAAAAGTGTCCGAAATCATTGTGGTTTTGTGGTGCTGTTTAAAAAATTGAAATACATTGAAATACAAATACACTGCTACACTGCATATAGTGAAACAACCAATTTTCTGCTTGGGAATGAAATCGTGATCTATTGCAAATCTAGCTCTTTTGATTCAATTGACGTTGAGGCACTGCCACAGCAGTCAGCAGTGTGATGAGTACCAACCAACGAGCTTTGTATTTCCTGAGTGTCGAATGTGAATGCCAAAGATGTGTATGGCTGAAGCAGAAACAGAAGAGTGCTTTCGTTCGGATGTAAATTTAGGGAGACCAAGAAATGTCACACCATAAACTTTATGTAAATATGGTACTCATGGCTGAGGAAAAAGGATGCTTGTCAAAAGTGCCGCAAAGACAATTGGTTTCTTTTTCAAGTTGTGCCAATTTCCAATGTATCAGTGTGCGTTCGACTTGTCACATACATGAACACCTACCTTTCTGAGAAGGATAAGACAGATAAAAGCCTCACCCTGAGTATCTAGATCCACCACTCAGCTTCAGCTCAAGGTATATACGGTGCATCCGGAAATACAGGCAAATACACGCCCAGAAGTTTATCAGCTTTTTTCTTGAACTTTCAAACAACGCAAGAATTGTGGGACTGCATTAAAACACTACGTGAGCAATATCCAACAAAAACAAACTGACATGAAGCTGGCCACTATTAACATCCTAGAAGGTGTTGGGATTCCAATGTTGGGATTCCAAAGTACACAACCTGACTTAAACGTCACGAACGTTGTGAGGGTTTTCACTTGGAGGGTTGGAAATTTGTTGCGGCAAAGCTTCTCTTCCAAAAGTGGCAAAACCAATATCATCCTCGGTCTCTGTCGTTGCTTTGAAGTTCACTTGCCAAGGTGGATTGTCTTTGGGTCACATATGTATTGCAGGGAGAGAAGGAAAGAGATGTGGATACAAAATGATGTAACAAGAAGAAAGACAGTATGTACTTGATGATTTACCCTGCACCACAATGTCACAATGTATCTAGCAACAATAGTAGTGCCATATTAAACACCACAATGACAAGAGCCAGGAAACCGTCATGATGGTCACAAAGACTATGTCATTCTTACTTGTAACAAGTGTCTGTATGCTTGTAAGAAGCATGTGTTTACCTTCTACACATGTAGAGAAGAGCACATTTGAAAATATCTAGACATAGTATGGGAACGATACATTCTGTTTGAAAAAGAAACATACACAAGCATTATGTACACAATATGCTTTACTTGTCGATTGACATGAGCTAAACCGGTAGAAAACCGCCAGGATAGGCCCCAACCAGCTCTGTGGACCTCCGGGGTTTTCCCATCATCGCGACTGAGTGTCGCTGTGGTGTTTCCTCGGTCGTTGAGTTTAGTGAAATTTTATGGCCCGCCAATGGTGTGTTCTGATAGGAGATTTGTTTCCTAAATGCTCCTCTTAGTGTCTCGAACTTACGCATATCAATATAGCATGACTCATTAAATGAGATTCCTAACTGACGACCAATTCACCGCACTGTGAAACTTGTTTCTCCGTTGTTCGACGCGTTTCAGAAAGAGGGACCAATGACAAGGGAACGAAACCATGGCAAATGTCAAGAAAACGGTAAGGTAATCCAATCATGTGCTTAGAACATAAGCAATACAAGGAGATAACTTGGCAACCAACATCGCATGATGTCCCTGCGATACAACACCGGCACTTAGAAGTGTTCTCAAATCTGCTTAGGTGTTTCTTAATATCAAGATCCATTGACTGAATTCTGTCGCCAAAAGAGTTCGAAACAAAAGAAAGTGATTATTTTGTTCAATATCTATTCTTGTGATTGGTGTAATTTTCGAACTGTTCCTATCAGAATTTGGTAGTTATACATTTCTTGCTATGACAATCCCAACACAAAAAGGCAATACCATGGATTCTCTGGTGACCGGGGAGTTGCTTTGTCACCAAGAGACCGACAAAATGCTTCCAATCGGCATGTCCAAAGATGTGCGTAACGAAACGCAGTGGTGTCAAAGGATACTTGCTCATATTTAAGACCTGCAGGGAAGCCACCTATCCATCTGAAATCCACATGGCCTCAAAATCAGGAGCTCTTTGATACACTGAAATGGGAGAGAATCATTTTGTTGAAATCAGGAGGTCAGAGGAAATTTTAGCATTTCTGTGAAATATATGGCCAAACATCTTGCCATCATATTACCAATTGCATACAAAAAAATGAAAGAAAAACGGACCATGTAAATTTACCTACTTTTTGTTGAGGCTCTTGTTCAAGGGCCTATGATTGTGAGAGCTTTTTGGTCCCTAAGGCAAGTCATGGACCTTTTTCGCCGTTTTTTTTTCCAAAGCAGCAAGACTTACAACAACAAACAGGCAGCTGATGGCCCAGTTCTTCCAAAACTTACCGTTCTTCCCAAAAACGGATCCAAAACTCAGTGATCTTCTTCCCTATTGAGTTCTAAAAATGCAGTACTTTGTTTGACGACAGAAGACTTGTTTCTGTGAGATTACCTCTGGTGTTATTCATCCTTTGCTGCTTGGTAATACTGTGATGGGAACTACAAGTTGACACAGTTATGATCCTTTGATTGAAGTGACAGTTGCAGCATCCAGTCACAAACACCCAGAGCTTTTCAACATGTTTTAGATAACACAATCAGGATACAAAAAATTATTCCAATGAAAAGCCTATAGTCTTCCATGCAAATCATTAAACGTATTGATGGCTAGTACCTGAGAACATGAAACATGATACACATGGATGTGGCTTAGCAGCTTGACCTTCCTGATATATCATGACCTACATCAACAATCATCTCAGTGTTTCATCATCTATTCATGGGAACCTCCATGTTACAAATGGCTTGGCAATCAGGATTTCAATTCAAACCATTTCCTCCATGTTTTCAAATATATCGATTTCCTTTCACCCAAATTTGTGAACACCTCCGATCGACTTGGACTCAGGAAGAAATGATCGATTTCTTTACTCCTTGGCAACTGCGAGCTGGCAATTTCCGTCTGTTTAAGGGAGAAAATCCAGAAATTTCCCACAGGTCACTCTTGTTGCTTTTGAAATCAGTTGAACAAATGTTGAAAAACTGTGTTAAGAAGATTTAAGCATGCTAACACCTTTTTACACCTTTTACACTTTCTTCCTAGGATGAGACAGTTCCCACACTCTGTCAAAAAGTAGACATGCAAAAATGTCAATGTCCCCACAGAGAACATTCAAATTGCACTCACAGAACCAATCAGACCAATCAATAGCTAATGATTCTTTTTGGCAAGGCCCTGGCGGCAGATGAATGTTCACGCACTTCAACTCAACTGTTTTAGTGCCGATCTTCCCCCCAACGATCTTTAGTATCCCTTCCAACGCATGTGGCTCTCAAAAACTTTTAAGATGTTTAAGGCAAAAAAAGGTACAGTATAGGTACCTACCACCACGAAACAATTCATGAAACTTCCAACTTTTTTGCCTACTCACAGTTGACATATACCCAACATATGCTTCAGATTAACCTTCCACCTGTTGTTAACAACACAACCAAGTCACCCTGTAGCTTTCAAGGCCCAAACCTCCAAGGTTTTTTCGGGAAATTTCTTCACTTCAAACGGATGTGACTGTGTTCAAACAGTGGTTTTGTTGATAGATATAGTTAAAATAAAGCATATATAATGTAAATTTAACATCTTATATATATAATATAAGATGAATATAGGATATACATATATATATATATATGTATATATAATCTAATATTATGTCACATATAGTCTATAGAATATTCATGAATATTATGTCATATCATATCTGCATATTATGATCATACAATACCATTTCAATGAGGACAATGAATGAGGATGCAAAAATACACATAATATGATAACGTAGTCTTTCAAAGCTGCCGAAACTTCCCTACAAATGCTTCATCCTGTGTCTACACGTATCATGGCACTGAAGAAAAACCATTGATGGTATGTGACACTACTTTTAAAGGGGTTTCGTCCCCAAACCTGGTTGACAAAACAAATCATGTACTGTAAAAACTACCTGAGGTTGACTGGATGTTTTTTGAGGCAGTTCTCCCCCAACAGCAAGCCTAGGCTTCATATATTTTTGTCCAACCCCACATGACGTAAAAGGGTTCTTTTGGATGGGACAACTCCTGTAGCTTATTGAAATCCTGGAGTATTGCCAGTTGTAGGTAGTGAATCTGTAGAGAATATTAGTAGTTCCCCACCACGCCACCAGGCGCCTGTGTGTAATACCCAAAAAAAAGGCTTACATACTTTACACACTTTACATACGTCCCAACCTGGGGTGGGGTGGGGGGGGGGTGGGGTGGGGTGCAATGACATGCACTGTCATGCACACAATTGCACTTGCGCACATATTGATGCTACGCAATTGCACTTGCGCACATGTTCGATGCTACGCAATTGCACTTGCGCACATGTTCGATGCTACGCAATTGCACTTGCGCACATGTTCGATGCTACGCAATTGCACTTGCGCACATGTTCGATGCTACGCAATTGCACTTGCGCACATGTTCGATGCTACGCAATTGCCCTTGCGCACATCCCCTAGATCCTGCCCCAAACATATTTCAGTAGCCTACTCTAAATGATTTCAAAAAACTGCAAGATAATTCTCTTGTTATCACTAAAACCTGCAAGAAAATTATCTTGAAACCATACAACCCAATGTCATCACTTTGAGATTTAATCAGCATCACCGGAATTTGTCAACTTCTTCCTCATCATCATCATCATCATCAACATCATCAGCAATGGACATGGCGTGCTGAACTCTTGCGTGTTAACCCGCATTTGTCCAAGCAGCAGTTCCTCAAACACTTAGCAAAGGTGTGCTAAAAAAGTGCGAAACGAATTAGTGTCGTCGAGCCTGGATTTTACAAAAATGAGCTATCGTCTGAGTTTTTACATCAAAATGAGCGTTTTGCTCACAGGCGCCTCATGGCGTGCTGACCTAGTAGTTCCCACAGCATTTACGTCTCTTGTGAAATATACAGCCGATAAGTGGTGATCGCCGGAGTTCCAAAGTATCAACACTACAACATCATACAGCTATACAACATGACATACCATACCTTTTCGTGTGTATTTTTGTTGGCTTCTTCCCTTCGGTTGTTGACTCTGAATCTTGATGTCGTGCTGAAACTCATTCAAACAATGGCAATGAAGCGTCAAGGAACGATGAAACAAATGCCCAAGAACCACAGAGTGACCGGTGCATTGAAGACCTTGGAGACAGTGCTACTGCGCAAAACAAAAGGTGATTCATCCATGTTATCCTGTGTGAACATCCCGTGTGTCCGAGTGTAACTCAAAAAAGGTACAGATCAGCACCAGCCCGGCAACATGAAGGTACACCCCGAAGTTTAACATGGCCCTGAAAAACGGTGGTTGAAAGACCGCTTTCCTATTGGGAAGGTAACTTGTGAGGGGCTATGATGTTAAACTTGGGGAGGGTAGTTCAAAAAGAGTTTCTCCATCTTCCAAGGATTGTAGACCAAGCATGGCGAAAATGGATGGCACCAAAATGACTTCAATGATGTGCGAAGCCTACCAGACTCACCAGCATTGTTAAGCTCCACACCAAACGGTACCTTCCACATGTGCAAATCCTCGCCAGATTACCTCAGGATCACGTCACATTAGAGATACGCATGTTTTATTGAAACAAATTTGGATTCTCGTGAGTCGACATCTGGGTTTGCTTTGATGGAAAATAAAGGTGTACCCCAAATAGATATCTATTCCCATCACGAGGGATCACAAAGGTAGGTTGAATTGTCATGTCTAAATAACATCTTAATTGACCTTCCAAATCTGACAGAAAGGAAAGTAATAGACATGCTTCATGCGTTTGAATGCTCGACCTGGATGTGTATAACCTTTTCCCATTTGTACAGAAACCAGTGATTTGACTGAATCGATTTGGCTCGAAACAGCTCCGCAAGAAAACTGCCCTGATCCGTACAAACCACATCCCGAAAAAGGACTTAAGATCAACGCTTCACAAAACAAACAAAAAGCACAGCCGTCAAGCTGGTGTTGAGAGCGGCAAAAAACACCAAGTTTCACCAAGTGACCAATGCAGGCATCCTGTTTGGCACCAAGAGAATTACAGCACTGGTTGAATTTCTCCGCCAGCAAGTTGCAACATTCTTTCAACTTCTCCATGGCGTGAAACTTCGCGACCGATCCACGTGGAAGTTCTGAATGCTGAGAACCCAAGTTTTCAGTCCACATGACCCATGACACCATGGAGGAAAACTTGTTGGGGTGTTCTTTCATCTACATGCTATCAATGAGGTCCCTGTCTCAATTCTTACCATAAAACACAAACCCTCGTTGTCTGTACTGTATATAGTATAACAACATATAAGCTTTGCTTTCTACATGCTGGTTTTTGGAAGACAATCACAATGTGAGTGTATCTATACTACACTTCTACCAATCTTGACACTTATTTCATCTGCTGATGGTAAGCATCTTCGCAATAGTGCTAATGGCCCCAACGGTGCAGTGTGCAAAATGTGAAACCTCAACAAGGATTGTTGCATGGTTTTCCTTGGACAATCATCAATTGAATCGAACAAGAAGTCTGTGGGTTAGTAGGTATCCAGGTATCAAAGTATCCAGGTATCCATGCTTTTCAACTTCGAAAAGTGACATTTTAAGGAAGACATGAGCCACCTTCATCATTCGAATCAATCTAAAATCATCATCTGGCTGACTGTATAAGAATTCATCAACCTCAAGTTCACTGAAATAATGGGGATCTGTTGAATATGCGACTTTTAGTTGGAATAAGAATCCATCATCGTTTCCGTCACTACAATTCACCCAATCATCTACAGGCAGTCAGGTTGAAATTGAAGAGATCAATCAAACAAAAAGACAACTGAGGAGGATGTGTCACTACTAACCAGTTTTCACGAGTTCATATACTCCCATCCAAAACTAACATATCCTCTAAAAATTGATGGTTGGAATTTGAAGTTTCCTTTAAGAAAGGGTGCCTTTTTGAGGGGTCATGTTAATTTTTCGGGGGAGTAATAATTATATGTATACAAGGAACGACAACAACAAGCATGATTCACCAACCTCAAGACTCCAGGGAGGTTTTCCCAGCCGTAGATGGACGAAGCTGAATTGCTACGGCGGATTGTATACAGTCCCTAAAAAATGAACAGCGAAAGCACCTGAAGATAGGCCGGGCCCCAAAAGGAAAGGATCGTCTTCCAAGCATCAATTTTCTAAGTGCTATGTTCGTTTCATGGAGGGTATATGTAATATGTATACATATAATTCTGGTACAGTACACCAGTTGAATGGAGTGTCCATCGTATCCTTATCCCTTCAAGCATATCACGTCCCCTTAAATGACCTCCAAGTCCATTCCTCCGCATTCTTGGCCAATCTCCTCGCCCTGGTTACATCGGTCACTAGAATCATGGGGGAAAGCTTGCATTAAATCGATTGCAACACGTAGGGTATCAAAAAGCAGGAGATCACAAAGCAATATCTATTATGTAGTAAGTACTGCATTGGGACTGCGGATAGAATAATGTATCAATATATATATATATATAATTATATAATATATATTGTGATTATATGTGTGTGTGTTACATATGTTCAAATAAAATGAAAGCACCTGAACAAGTTGCTTTAATGTCATCTAAAAATACGTGTCTCTCTTTCTCTCTTTCTTCTTGCCTTCGGTGTTTCTCATGTTTTTGTTTGTTTTCCCCAGGTACGTCCATCCCACCTCGTAAATCAAGCGTGCTTGCAGTCCAGCCATGGGCCAAGTCGCCGTATTTTGTTTGGAGGGGGGATCTGAGGGGCCAACTGTTGTTCACTACCAACTCCGCTGTGACAATAGAGGTATTTCCAAATTTCAATGTCAGTTTTTCTGCATGTTACCAACACACAAAATGTAGTATATACCTAACTATCACCCAGTTTCACTGTTATTCCCACAACAAAAGTTTGGGAGAGATGAAGATGTAGCGGCCTAACTCTTATTTTGAAGTGGGATGATGTTAATTTTTCCCCTAATTTCTATGGAGTGTTTGTTGCAGCCAAACGAAGGGTGTTTCTTTAAAAAGATGTTTATCACTTCTGATGCTGAAGCCTTTAGTTGCATGTCATGTCTAAAGGGGAGCACTTAAACAAGGTGCGGTGGAAGCTTGGCAAAAAAATGAGCCGAAGGCAACTTGAACGAAGGATGATACAACTTGAATGGTAAATCGTCATAGACATCATCACGATATTGATTAAACCAGTACTGTGCTATAAGATTGAAGGATACAAAGGAAGTGTTGTGATCATGTTGTGTATCCTTTATATGCATCTACCAGGATATGCTCACATCACTTTGTATTTTATCGCATCACATTGCATGCTCTGTCCAACTATACCGTAGATTCTCAGGCATGTATGGTATACCCAGTATACAAGTACATCACCACAAGGCAATATCGGGAATATCATGGAAGAGACCTCAGACTTGTTCTGTCCAAAAGAATCTCTATGAAAATCATCCGAAACCAAGCTAGAAGGAACCTTTTGAGCAATGATGGGAACAGCCACGGAGTTGATCTTGGGAAACATAATCAACAAAGAAAGCTTCACATACTTCCTGGCAGGGCCCTGAAGAGGGTTGGATATTGATCCTGGTAGGTTTGGAGAACGTTCGGAAGTAAGCTATCAAATTGGTCAATCTGACATCAGTTGCTCCAGGTACTGCTTGCTGCAACATCCCCAAAATATTCTGAGACACCAAATGTCATTCAAAGTTCCGCATCCTACTCGGATGTACATCATGTACATCCATTTTATAAAGTGACGAGTGTCACTAAATGATAAATGATCCATTCTGAGTCATTTACAAGTTGAAATGAAATAACCATTTCTTAGGGATAGTTAGGGGAGGTACTGACCACGGAAACAAAATGATGTGATGATCCTCCAAGTTGTCCAAGTTGTCTTAGTTCCCCCAGCCATTGCAGTGTTGGCATTGGCACGTGACGTTGGAGTGGGCTCCACCAACTGTCGTAGAAAGCCTCCATTCCAGAACCAACAACTCAACACAAATTAAATGGGATGTATAGTTAGCACAATTTTGGTGCAATTTTTGTTACTTCTGAGAAAGGAACAGCCAGCACTCACACAAGAAAATGGAATGGGATAGCACAGCCCACAGCCCCATGTCCCAACATCCTGAAACTTGCACTCCCTGAAACTAACATAGCTCCTGAAAATGGGCCATCTCAAAAGGAAATTCATCTTCCAATCACGAATTTTCAGGTGCTACGTTAGTTTCCGGGAGGGTATGCGGTCAAAAACTCAGTCCGGTACCCCAGCAAATCTCTGACAGAAATGGTGGTCGTCGCTCATCACCCAAGGGGCAACACCTGGACGGAGAAAACATAGGAAATTGCACCAACCAATCAAAAAACCAGGTGATTTCTCTCATGTTTGTCCTTGTCCCCTCTAACATCACAAATTGCAAAGTGACTGCAAATATCTGCTCATCATGGCTCATCCACATCTCCGCCTTTAAAGTTAAATATAGCCATCAAAAGCCAGGTTGATCATACAACAAGCAGTTTGGACAATCTCTGCCATGTTGCAGACCTGGACAATCCTGTTGTTCTTGGCATTTCAATTGATTTTACGGTTTCCTGATATGAACAAATTGTAGCACGTTGTACATTTTACATAAAACCCGAGCAGTCAGAAAATTAAAAATGAATTAGTTGAGAATGAAATCTGGCCACGACATATTCAAATATTGCACTGCACAGCACATACTGCAGAATATGGAAATTATTCACTATCATCATAGCTATCATAATCCTGCATGATCTCAACAAGATTTTGACAACCTCCACCTACCACATCATCATCAGAGTACACATCCACGATTTATTGACACTGCTGCACATAGCAGAACGATATGCTAAGATATTTGAAGTGTATCATCTACAGATTCGAAGTTGAATTCTTAGTGAGACTATATATAGTTTTTCAAGAAAACATGTATAGTAGTAAACCAAAAACAAATGTATAGTAAATATTCTAATTGTTAGCGCGTTCCAAACATACCCAAAAATTAAAAAAAGAAACACTCACGTGATATGCTTCAACATGCTTCTTCTTTGTGGATCGAAATCGCGTGGAGATTGGCAACTTTTTGCACCGATGAACCTGGAAATCTCTTGCAGAAGCATTGCCACCTGGCTCCAAGGCTAGGATGGACATGACACATCGAACAACCCTTAAACAGTTTACGACTTGATGGAGAGCTGTCCCAAAAAACAAGCACCTTCCAATACAGGTTGAAAAAGCATCCGAGGCATTCAATGGCCGAAAGATCTAAAGATATATATATTATGAATATTGCTTTTCTGTGAATATCCACCCCTAAAAACTAATATGACATATTGGACAAACCCCATGTTCAATAGGAAATACATCTTCATTCATGGTGGATTTTCCTTTGGTCATCTTCGTTTTTGTTGGGGATCATGTGAATGACGAAAAGATCGGATGTGGAAAGATCCAACTCAAATCTCCTCTTGGGCCATGGTCCCCCCAACTGTAAACAAACACTGAAACAAATTGAAAACACTTTGCTGATAATCTGTCTTTTGCTAATTCAGACCTTTTCCTGTTTTTGTTGTTGCTATATCCTCATCATCATCTCTGCAAATCTCTGGGGCTGCTTGATACCCAAAGTCGGCACATCTTCAAACCTAAAAATCCTCGACAGAGTGCTCCACTCGTAAGTGATTTTCGATGTTTGTTACGGGCTTTGCAATCACGTTTCTCATTTAGGGAACTACCCTCATCACTCATCCACAGCTTCGCAAAAAGGGCGCCTATGCAGTGACAACTCGACGGTTAAAACACTAGTCACTAGTCAACTTCCTTCACCACATGTTTGTCAAGACTACCACAAAAAATGACTTGTATCTAATAGTGAGTTTTATCAAACAAATACTTTGAGTCATACCTATATCTTGGGGTGTTCCAAGCTCCACAAATGCAAGTCACCACCATGATTACATTGTTTATGTTTAAGGATTTCCCTTTATTTTTCCACTAGGCTTGGAATATCTCAACCTATAGCTATACCTATAGGTATCCTATAGAAATTCAACGAATAGATACCCCAAATCATGGTTTGGAAAAAAAATAGCTCCTTTCAAAAAACTGGCTATTTCGGGTATCTGTAGGTAAAAAAAACATCGGGATTATAGGTTCATAAAACAAACCCATACCATCCATGTATGGTATCTTTACCTACATTTGGTCTATTTTTTTTAATGGTAAATGCAGAAAAAATATACCAAACACATGGATGATATGGGTGTTTCCAAAAATAGGGCTACCCCAAAATGGATGGTTTATAATGGAAAACCCTATTAAAATGGATGATTTGGGGGGAAAACCCACCATTTTTGGAAACACCCATATGGGAAAGATCCATCAGAAAGGATACCCCACTGCAGCCAGCTTGGCACCTTGATCGCAGTGCTTCGTTGTGGATCCACATGACTTACACCACTCACTGGACCTGGTGGTCCCCGGGTGGTCCCCGGGTGTGGGTGTCTGGTGTGAACCCATGGGGTAGCACAATCTGCTATGCCTAAAAGGGGTCTAGATATCATTGTGTTATGGGCTGTGCAACGTTAATTGTACATATTATATCTAATAAATAATGATTATAAGCAGGGCTTTAAACGGGAAAGTACACTGTTTACAGTATTGCTGTACATATTCAAACACGTTGGGTGTATAATGGCTAGCATTTTCTATATCATATCCCGAACAACTGTTGTATCCGATGCCTGCCTGGAGAAAGGATCATCTGAAGGGTACATGCAAGAAACAATGCCAACAACTCATGGATGGTTCAAACTTCGCACTTAGTTCATTGATGTCTTTTCACAGGATTACCATTGCTTCCTGTTGTTTTAGGTTGAGCTCCAGGACGTTAAGAAGACATGACTCTACATCATGACTCCTATCCATATCCAAAAACCCACTTTGGCCAACCTTTATGTTTCATGCTACAACCATGATGTATATCATGGAAATTCAACATGGACCCCAAAAAAGGTGGTTTGGAAGATGATTTTCCTTTTCAATTGGGTGATCTTTGGGTTCCATGATAATTTTCTGGTGGGTTGTCTGTTTCGGTGCAATGATTTTGTTTGAAGAAATGTCATGTTTTGTCACCACAATCCATCTTGGTTATACCTAAGTGATCTCAACATTTCCTGGTTCGGACTTTAGCTTCAAAAGAACACAACGTTGACAAACCATTTGGTGTTTTTCTTGTACCATGATCATCTCACAGAATTCACGGCAAAATTCAAGGAAACACACATTCAAATCAGAAACACTTACGTCCTTCAAATTCCAACATGCATATCACGATGCAATTCAAAAATAGCTAAAAAAAACCTAAAACTAACAACACTTCGCCCCCTGAAAATGGGGCCTTCACCATCTTCAACCCTCCAGGAAAGGTCATCTGAACCAACCACCAACCTTCAATCAGGTTTTTGGAACTGTTAGTTTCAGCGTAACGGGTCACACCTGTCCCCACCCCTCCAATAAAAACAAACACCTGGGTCCCAGGATCGATGGCTAACCGCCATCTCCCATAAGTTTATCATTGGCCCTAAAAAATCCACCTTTTCAAGGTGGATAACTATGGTGTAACACCCAGACACCCACTCCCCCCCCCAAAAAAAACAACCAACATCCATTTTTGTAACGAACCTGGAATCAAATGTTGTCCCGTTAAAAGCTGGATCAAGGTTACTCCGGCCTGAGCGAAGGATGAGGAAGATCGATCGCTTGGAGACACCCAGTTGATGCAGGAACAAAAATAGATGAGTTGGGCAACTTCTTGTGCCTTTTTTGGTCAAGACCCCAAGAAATAGATGATTCAAATGATTCTACCGTACCAATTGGATATATGAATATATATACAGTATACATATAGTGTGTGTATATAAATAAATAAACTGTATATACATAAATACAAATGAGGTACAATACTTTTTGGATCTCAACACATGTTGCCCCATCGATGATGTTTCTCCGTCTCCCAAGTGACACTCCAAAGGTCCACAGCAGTTGACCTTGGTGGAACACCAGGTCAGCTTGTTCCCTGAACAATGGTGTGATTTTTGTTTTGGAAAACGACTTCCTTTTTTTTGTTTGTGAATTTCCCTTATTTTTGGAGAGCTGGTAGCGCTTTTTGTTGGAGTGTTTCATCTTTAGTGTGAAAGGATTTTTGTTGAAATTTGGCAGCATAGACGTGTGCTAGTGAGACTGTTGCAAAATTTGAGAGCCTCGACACGCACACACACACACACAACCCATAATGTAGATTCAACGTCAGAAAGTTTGTCTTCAGCGTGCTTAGTTTCTGCTTTGAACAACTTCGTGACTACTTTGTGGACAAACAATTGGCAGACAGCAGCATGATTTCGATGCAATAAGTTTGTGGTTCTGATTGGTGCAAGTTTACTCCAGTGCAAATGATTCGTCAGGTGGTTTTCTTTCGATTGAGGTAGACGTGACACAATATTAAGTTTAATTGAATTCGCCAAATGACATGACTTAAAAATATTTAAACATGCCCTGTCATTTCCAGATCAAAACAAGAACACAGCATTTGAAACCAAGGTGCACACTTGGGTCAAAGTTGGAAAAGGAACTTTGCACCGAAGAAAATTCAACATGGAACCCATTCGAAAGAAGTGGCTCTAAGGCTCTAAATCATGAAACAAAATACTCTTTGGATCATGACTTTTTTGCTTGCAACTTCTTGTACTGACACCACGAAACGTTTTTATTGGAGCCATGGGCCATGACTGAAATGAAGGTGTGCGCTGTGAAGATTTTAGAAACCAAAAGAACACAAAAAAAAACTTCTGAAACCATCCACCCCACCGTTGCTAGGATCCTTGCTGCGGCTCTTGCTTCAGGACTTCTGGTGCCATGTATTGAAAAGTGCCTGTGAAACCAGCTGCTTTAGGGGTGGATGACAGCTGACATGGCATGACACGGAAAAAGGTTGTGTTCTCCACATCTGCACCTCCTTGTATCGAATCCATCTATATACGTTTCTGCAGTGTGCCATTCAGTACGAGTAAAATGAGCTTGTGATTTAATGACGCTTATCGGCAAAATTCAGGCACCATTGTGGTTGTGGTCCTTGGCATCGAAGTAAATACCTTCTCATACCTTCCCTAAAACTAGGGGTTCGTCCTTGAAAGTCAATCGTTGGTTCAGATGACATTTCCTTTTGGCTGTTAGTTTCAGGGAGAGTATATGGACACTTATCATTTTCCCCGATGAATGCTGCATCCCTTCCGCCTGCGAGAGATCTGGGAGAATCTGAGAGGTCGCAGCACCATCCTGTGGGAGATTTGGTTCATCAGCTTAGATCTAGAGCCACGTCAACCAGGGAGAACAAGGGATCATTAACAACCAAGTGCCTCTTCTATCGAGGCCTTCAAATCCCAATTTTTCATATATGCACTAGTTTTGAAGGGGTGTTAATTCCGAAGACTAACTTCTGCGTTGACTTCACTGAGTTAACCGGACTTTCCTGTATCCGAATCCCGGCCTCAAAATGGACACCAAGAGGACTAAAATTCAACAAACTACAACCAATATCAAAGGTGAAGGATTAGTGTTTCCAGGCTGCAAACCAATTCAAGATGAGTCCATTTGTCAATTGGGGCTATTAAATGTTTAAAACTTTAAAACTTGACGTGATCCTCTGATCCTCCCCTTGAAGCACATCATGTTCCAACGTTAAAGGTCGATCTCGATCCAATTGCATTCTGTGAACATTCTGCGAAACAGCACCAAAAAAACACCATCACTAACAACTTTGACAAATCGTACGCATCAAACAAAACAATACCATACCAAAAAACAAAATAATTGTATATTCAATTACAACTACAGCTAATTGCTGTGATCAGTTCTTTCTGAAAGCAGCAGCCTCCCTTCCCACCCCCCCGGACCAAAATCAGTGATCCGAAGGTTGCGTAGGTCGCCATCATCCAACAGAAGGTTGGAGGGTTTGATATCCTGGGGGCGACTGTGAGGTGAAAGTGTGAAATTGCGGGGTGAGTTTCACCCCCCCCCTCTAAATGCGAACGTCAACAACAGAAATAGATAAGGGAAATCAACATGTGTGATTCACCAGTTTTCAACATGATTGATAGATCCAGAAATGACACCGGTGTTTCTATGTATAGCCTACATTTCCGGATGACATCGAAACGTCTTTTGCCTGGATGTTCTACATTAAGTCCTCTGTTTTTGAAGCTTGATTCCTGAAACAAATGATCCTTTAGAAACGAAAGGAAGACTATGCTTGAAATGGAACACTTCAACATAAACAAGCCTGTGTGTATAATGTTTGTAAATCTGCCTCCTCGCGCCTAAAAAACAAATGAAGCAATATTCAGATATTCATGTTCCATCTGAAAGCATTCCATGAACCGAGTACTTTCATCTTCAACTTCCGTGTTTTGCATTGTCTCAAGGCAGAGACATAGATGTCATGTTTGGAGTTGAGTTGTCCTTAAAAACCTTGCAACAACCACAACTTCCAGGGACTAAGTATCAAAAAAAACACATTCCTTTTGAAAGATGTCCACCTCTCTCAAACAGACCGGTCCCTGTGCAAGATGTTCAGCGAATGAAGATCCTGCATGCTTATTGGCATGTGGACATCCACTCCCGGGTGTCTTAGCTAAGATTTGATGACAGGACCTGGTAGCATTTATGGCTTCAGAATGGCTCCAGTGTTCAGACTTGAATCCTCCAAGGCTATATTGGTGGATTCAGAACGCAAAAAAACACACGGATATATGCTGATCGCCTTTGAACATGGACCATGAAACGTAGATTCTTATGACCCTATCTTCAAGGTTTCCGGATTTTATGATTGTTGTTTGAATCATACAGTGGGATTTTGATGTGAAAACTCTCGAATTTTGATAGCTCTAAATGGTTCTCCATTGTACGTGGGACTTCAAACTCCCAAAGCAGCTGACTTTGGCACCATTTAGACCAATGGCAAAACAGCAACAAAATCACAGTTCCACCCACCGGGTGGATTGAATGAAACATAGTTGAATTGAGGTGGGAACAAACGGATATGAAAGAATCTGGATGTGGACACCAGTGTGTCTGGTATTGCAAAATCCTGGATGATTAGAACACATTCCAAGAACTTCCACCATGCTTTTGAAAGGTAACTTGTTTCCATCCATGCTTTGGATGAAGTTATACCGGATCATTTTCATTACGGTGTGTGTTCTTGGTGCATACCAACAACACCAGCAACAGGCATATATCCCCTGTGCAGATTGCTTGATTCGGCCAGAATGGCTTGCGAGGCCATGGAAATTGTGAAGTGTAGTTGGCTTTTACGATCTGTTCAAAACCGTTGCCTCTTTTGGACATGTAAAAACTGTTTTCGTTTTTGCCTAGCTTGATTTGTTCATCTTACTGTTGCTACAGTAATTCATTCTGCATGTCACGTAATCATTGGTTTGGAAAACTCTTCAAGTTCTCTGCGAAGATTCTACCAGTGAACTGAACATTTTGGTACCTCATGTACCAACAAATGGCAATGCGGTCATCCCTCTGTTTAGAAGTCCTAAGATGAATAAACCTATCATAGTTAAAAGGCTAGAGTATCACCCCTTATTACTTGCTATGAGTCCTAGACTCCTTGATATAAGAGCGATACTCCAGTTGGCAATATCACCCGAGCATTACTTAGGGTCCTAGGTATACAAATTCCTAGCCATCAATTTCCATCGGACACCCGGTCCTGCAACCCTTCCATCAGCTGAGCAGCATAGAAGCGTGTATCAGTCTGGAAGGCAACAGGTCGCAACCAGACTCATCCCATGGAAAACAGATATGTTCAGAAGGCAGTTGTTACCCTTCAGGAAACGATCACATATCCCACCTTGGGAAAAAGGAAACTCATCTAGCAGAAAAATAGATCCCTGATCTAAAATCAAGTATAAGTCATAGGACTGAAAAATGGTTCCACATTTTGGCTTCAAGCCGAATCGACGATTCTGCTCATCTCAAAGACTCATTGTGGCCAAGGGTGTATTCACCGAATCAGTAGGGACCCCGAAAATTATGGACTCCAAACTACCATATTGCTTCACTGAGTATGCATGATGATGCAAAACTTGTATCTATCAGGTTGTTGGGGCTGTTGACCGTCATGTGATCTTACAAATGTAATTCCATGATGCAACTCCAGAAAGGAATGCATCTGCAAGTCTCCAACTCTCCCAAATTCATCAGTGGAATGGCTTGAAGGGTTTAAACATGGTTTAACGGTTAAACGGGTTTTAAAGCCTACATTTAGTTATCTGTGTTTGCATTGCATAATGGATGAACCTGGAAATGTGAAACTGTAGATCAAAGAAATCTACCCTCTTGCAGGAAGGCTCACAACAATAAGGTATTGTCTGCTAAGTCGCAGGAAGTGACTTGAACTCTATATAAAGGCTTCAATTCCGCAGGTGGTAATTGTTTTTTGCAGAAAACACTTGTCTTGGCTCAGACTGGGGAAAAAAACGAGGAACATCAACCACGTGGCTATCATTGGCTATCTGCCCTCTATCATTATGGTGTTTCAAGATCTGATCGTCAAGAAGGAAACAACCAAGTGTGGGCATTTTGGCGAAGTCATACTAGACCGTAAACATCTATTGGATCCTTCTTGTGTCTATTCTCTGAGAGTCCAAGACAAGGTGATTTTGGAGGACGATCCCTCAAACGGAATTTGACAATGCTTTTATGTACTACGGCACATTTTACCCCTTTTTCACAAAGACATCCCTTCCAATCGCGTCCAGGCACGCTTCCCTGCAAAACTCTTCCGAAACTAATTTTCCACAAATCTAATTGCTAGGCAAACCTTTAAGGATTGAGTGTACTGTCGAGAGCCAGTCACTCCACGCTGGATGAATTTGGGAATGTCGGTGGCCACACGTCCCGGTTCTGATCTGCAGCTCCCCTCCTCCTGCAAGCGTCCACGACAGTCCATGACCTGCGACGTCTGGAAAACACCGGCCAGTCGTTTTGAGTTACTGCCCATTCTTGGCTCTATAGGAGCACTATCTCACAACTCAAAACAGGGAAACATGATGTTCATAGGATAGATCCTGTTTGTGTAGATAATCCAAAATTTAGTGTGTAAAGTGGAAGTATGACATAGAAAAACAAACCAAATAGATGGATCCTATCTACTCCACAAATCCATCAAAAACATACCGCTCAAAATCTCATCTTCCCACCCCTTCCCTGCCAAAAAAACAACGTGCACATATGCAACCCTCGCCGTACCCGTGCCTGTTGAAGATCACAAGTGCATAAGACGAGCCTTGTCCCAACGATTGCAGAGTTGTGAATCGTTGAACCTTTTACGATGGATTCATGATTCATGGCTATTTTCAGCAAAAACCACTCGTCTGCCAGTGAAGCTTTGTTTAATTCATTCCATAAATTCTGAATCCTGCTTTATTGATATAGATTGATATAGCTATTCTTCATTTTTTGTCTGAACAAACCCAACTCTTGATCTGATTACTTAAACGATTCAAATCCTTCCAGTTGACGAGGGAACTCAAGTCATCAAGTCAAATCAAGGCCTTAAGTAGACGATGTCATTCTCATCGACCTGATTGGCAACTGCCAAACCACCGTGAGAAATGGCAGGATTCGCTTTCCAAGAGTCGTGGTCTTTCATTTAGGAGTCCCAGGGAGACATGATCTGAGAACAGAAAATGCTGCAACTTTGGGACAATCACACATATTTTTTGGCTGTCTTTACTGGTGTCATCCATGTCATCCATGTTGGGTCGCCATATCATCTCAAGATAAGGAACTCATAGAAAATCCATAATCTGGGTTTCCCTTGCCGCTTCAGCCAGCTGCACTACTCGTCGCCCGCGACCCTGAGTGTCCTTGCAAGTGGAGATGTCAACTTCTGGTTTTGTTGTCTTGGCACTCAAATCAACAAGGAAAAAACACATGAAACACACATGCACCGAAAAAAAATCCCATACCCTTCTGATTCCCAAAAACATTTCATTGACTTTCCAACACATCCAAGCAAATCGCTTAACCAACTCGACATGACCAACTAAAACAACGACCCCTTCATTCCCGGATTTGTCGGACCTCTGCACATCGCTTTAAAGCCGATAACTCGGCCCCTGAGAGTGAGGTTACGGGTTGCTACTAGGGAAGCCTACTTGTAAGTGATGGTTTGAAGCCAGCCCAGTAGGTAAGTTGTTAAGTTGTGTTTTCTTGTACTCTACTTGTTTGGTTTGAGTCATACTGAAACCAAACATCTCAAGTAAAATATCATCACAAGCATGGACAGTGAAAAAGGTAGCCTCATTGCTGCAGGCTGGCAAAATGGTTGGTTGAGAAGGTTGCTTTTGATATCTGAAGTCTCACCAACCCAGCAAAAGGGATAACAAGAAACCAGCAACAACAAACGACATCGAACTAAATGGATAATACACTCCACCAACTGGCATACCAAGCAAGATTTGGCAAATATGTTGCCCTTTTGGTTACTGGTGCTCTATGCTATTTTATAGGTTTATATTAAATATTCATATATAGTTGAAGGAAGTGTATACATAGTTTTTCTTGAGAGGGAATGGATCCAAAAAAAATGACCACTCACTGAGTCTCCAAACAAATCTGTGATTCGATGCCACGACATGCAAAAGCAGGTTTGCTCAACATCTTGACGGCCTCAACATCTGTTGAACCCCGATGGAAGGTGTCCAGTTACGGAGATAGGAAGCATGACGTTTGCAACAGTGGCAAACACGCCAACTGTAAGGGAATCCTTTAAGAAATGGTCATAGTATGTCACATGTCATAGTCATAGTCTCTTCACAACTTGAAAATCATAACAAAAGCAACTACGAACAATACTACCAGTACTTGAGATGTGGACAACTGGACAACTCCAACAAAAATCATCCGAGATTGCTGCCCAAACGGCGCCATTCTTTCTTTCCTGCAGCGAGCTGGCTGATGTTCGGGGCAGGTGTTGGTGTGAAAGAGATTTCGGGTAAATCCCTTGGCTTCTTTGTGGCTTTTGCTAAGTTCACGAAATTGACCGAACAAAAACATGATTGAAATTGAAACCAAAATCCACAGACTAGCAAACTAGCAGTATTGTATTTGGCACTATATGAAGCTAAAAGCGACCAAGATGTTTAAGTCAAACATTCAACTGGACAATCAACATCAATTCACCAAAATCGACAATCCCTTCACTGAAAGGTGAGCTGGCCATTCCCCCAACAGGGAAATCATTCAACCAAAACAACCCAGTTTTGTTGAAGCATCCTTAGCTGTTAAGACTTCAAATGGTAGTAACCTTTCCGGAAAAAAAAGCATATCCTGATTGAATTCCAAACCATTCGCTGACGTTGCGAATCCGATATGCCCAGAAAACACGATTGGCAGGTCAACAAAAAAAGAATAATATAGGATGGAATAAATATACGACTCAAGATCGAGTGTCTCGGGTTGAGCCAGACATCCGATGTACATATCGCTCCATGTAGGCTACGTATATGATCATGTAAGAGGTCAACTTTAACATATCCCAAATGCTATATGATTCTATGATACTCTATGCAGGGTATATATGGATCATGCATAAAGCTATTGTACATCTAGCTTCTTTTAATTTCAAATGTTTCTAACTCTTCCAGGTTTTTAGAGGAATTATCAGGTATGTGATTCGCAGCCATGCCATTCTCCATGAAATAATATCCTTTCCTCTCTGGACAGTGCCCTACCGGACCTTCGCGCGAAGGACTTGTGCAAAAGCACCACTTCCCACTAACGGTGCCTATCGTCGAGCGAGTTTTTGTTGCCCACGATCCAATTTCAACTGGCAACCGGATTCTTACCGTTGTTTGGCTTGGTGGACGCAATTCTTCCGACAAAAACAAAAACATACACTGAGATAGATATGAGCGATCGGCAAAATGAAAAGGCCTGAAAGTGGACTATCGTTGGAGGCTTCGCTTTTGGTGTTCCGGCTTCGCTTTGCAAAGCTTTTGATAATTTTGTCTATCATAGTCGTACAGTCCCCATAGGAAATGAAGACATTCACAGAAATCCCAAATGCGGATTTGTCAAATCAGGAATGCACTTCTTTTCACAAACTCACGTCGGAAGCGTCTTGACGAGCACCTGCGGCGCGTTTACGCCTCTGCTTCTCCAAGAAGCGTTTCAATTGGGACTCGTCCCTCTCGCAGAGAGACTCAAAAGTTTTGACTGGGGCGGATCGCAAAGCTGCGGCAGATGAGTACCCTCTCTGAGCTGCATGCTTTCTTGTAATGCTGTTGTCGGATCCCAAAGACAGAGCTGGACGCCTCCAGCTTGGATCTTGAAAGTATCCAGCTTTCCATTCACGATAATCTGCAATTTTCGGTTCAACGGAGAAATCCACTTTCACGAAAGAGGTTGAATCCGAGAAAAACCAGTTTCGGATTTCAATGCCATGTGTGGTGTATTTGTTGAGGATGCTTTGCCAGCAATATGAAAAATTTATCTGGGCGTTGTGCATTTGAACGATATGAGCATCAGGCCTGGTCCGTGGTAGGTCTGGAATTTGTATGTGCCACTTAGGTCCATGCGGGTTATTCTGCATGTCACGTGCGGCTGCTTCATTCAAAATTTCCACGATCTTCTCTGGGGAGTCTGCGAAAGCATCTGGCCGCATGCAATACTCTTCCAGAAAGCGATGGATGGGCGAGAATATGCAGGCATCGCACGGACCTTTCCCGTGCTTCTCCACGAGAAATCGGGTGGTGGATGGCTGCTGATATAGACTTGGGATCTCAACCATTGTTGTATATGCTGATTCATAACTGCGAAAGTGATTGCCACTATCGAAGCAAAAAATCATCTCTTCTAGCGATCCTTTGCCCAACACATGGTCTGCCACTACCTGCTTGATGAGCAAATTAGCGAACAAGGCAGATTTCTCGAGTATGTCGGCCACGTACACAATGTTTGTTGTTTCGATCGCTCCATCCTTCCACTGCATCAAGTAGCATCCAAAGATACTCAATGTTTTCCTGGAAGCACCATGCCACATGTCACTGGTTTCGTTGTGGGCAATGGGAACACCCAAATTCTCGCAAAAATCTGCGTGTACATATGCTGTGCGGGGCGGAAGACTGTCAATGATCTGTCTCATCGAATTTTGTTCTCGGGCGGCTGAAAGCAGATGGTGCTCGTAGGACTGCACAATGCTGAGGTGGAGTTTAAGTTCGGTGACGTGTTTCCCCTCCACATGTGGGATTTTCCATGGCTCTGGCGCACGTGCCCTGGCAGCTCTGTGGTACCTTTCATGCGTGGTGCTCATGAAACGCTGTAGGAGGCGCAGTTTTGCTTCCACATCCACCCCGCTCATTGTCGAAACATTGTTCCTCAGGCTGCTGAACGAAGGACCGGGGGCCAGGAAGAGAAAGATTCGGAGAGACAGAGAGAGAGAGAGAGAGAGAGAGACATAGAGAGAGCGAGAGAGACACAAAGAAGGGGGGAAAAACAAGAATAGCCAATTCAATTTCTGCCAAACAACCTGCCAATATGAGCAAAATTTTGATAACTTGCAAGAAGGATCTTGTGGGCATAGAAAGGCTTCCAATAACCAGCACACACAGCTTCTAGCTCTTGCTCACATCTCTTCAGGAATTCTCGGACACGAGGAATGATCTTCTGCCTATAGGTGATGCAATGATCGCAGAGATCCGTCTTGCGCCGTCCACGTTTGAATTCTTTGCAGTGCTGCGCCAGGATGCAACGAAACTGTCTCTCAGCTAGGTTTCTGACAAGACTGGGAGTGGAACGGTAGATGGTAGCGGGCAAAGCTGACAAGGACCTCACCTGCTTCCTGCGCCGCACTACTTCACCATTGGCTTGCTTCTCCTTGACAATGCATGTGTTTGAGCTTGCTGTGGAGTTCTGCGCCAAAACAGCACGAACTGCCGCAATCATGCGCGGATCGTTGGCTTTGGAGGGCCTCCCTTTCTTCTTCTGCAATGATCTTTGTTTCCTTCTAAGTTTCTGGCCATTGCATGCCTGCAATCGCTTGCGCGGAATGTCATAGCCTTTCTGCTTCAATTCTGACCAAGAGCGAATGCCACAAGCTGCGATGGCCATGTCCAGGTCACGCACAGGGGCAGATGGAACATGCTTCCAAATCTCACGCAGTTTACCAAGCTGAGGAATAAGAACGCTGCAGGAGCATGAGGTTGCGTTGGTGGCAACCGACGCCACCAAAGCTTTTCGTGAACCCGGCAGGTCCTGAGCTTTGTTCTCGTTTTTGTTTTCAGAAACCTATCTCATTCAGTGGCTACTATTTCTATCTTCTGTACGGGCAAAAAAAAGAAAAGTCTTAATGAAAAACAAAAGCAAGTGACCTTGTCAGCTTTGTTAGCTGCGAGAGACAAGAGCTCTGCAACTTCTTGCGGCGATGAGCAGCAGCCTTGCAAAATTCCAACGATCGCGTCCACTCGACGTGCTTTGGTTTTCTTGCTAAAATCACTCCACCCTGTTCCACGCGGCTTTCTGGATGTATCTGTCTCATCTTGGAACAAAGAGCGTGGCTGTAAAGGACTTGATGCTGGAGAAGGCACTTGCTCGGCCTTGTTCTCTTCTGCTGCGCTTCCCTTGCACATCACCATAGCTTTTGGAGTTGCAAACACCTTTGGAGTTTTCTCACTGCTGCTTGGCGATGGCGCGATCTCATAAGATTCTTTTTCGCTTTCAGAAAGGCTTGGCCACCAGACAGTCGGTAAAAAATGTGATCGCAACCATGCTGTCTGTTCACGCGTCAATGCGCCGACGCGAGAGCAGCGTCCAGGAACAGCATTGCGAGCAGCGCTCACTAGCTGCCCATGCACATCGGGCCTCCTCAGGCCTTGCCGCAAAATGCGGTCCCAATCTGCTGTTCTCGGCATGGCGTGGACCAGGTCTGGTAAAAGGACGTTTTTTTCAAATTAGGCTTCGCTTTTGGTTTCGCTTAGGCTTCGCTTTTGGTCTGCCTATAAACTCTGGATTTTCCTGAAATGAAAGAAGAGAACCTAGTTGCAAATGAGATTTCCATCATATCAAACAAATCTATGCACAGGCTTGAGATGCATGGTGGCCAAGTTTGGTCATTTGAATCCGGTGCACCGTGGATTGTTGACCAATCAGCTCCTATAAGCCCAACTCAATATGTTTCATCTCCTTTGCTGCTTGCCTTAAACACTGCGAAAACAGCCTCTTTTTTGAGCGCCCCGTCGCCTCCCTTTGTTCTCAAATCTCACTTGTTGATTTTTACCAACAAGAGAGTGGACTTGCCACGCAACCTGTGGGTTGGCTTGAGTTTGGCACTAGGAAAAGGTGCGGCCTGCACTTTCGTGTTACAGTGCACGCAAGTGCATTTGTCCAGCTCACAGCTTTGCAGCTCACGGGCAATTCTAGCACTAGTGTCTTGCAACTTCTGCAACACACTCGGACACCTTTGGACTGAGTCAGCGCGATAGCCACAGCCAAGCTTCAATGCACCACGTTTGCACGAGTAGCACCAACTACCACACGCCAAACTTCCAAGGGATCCCATCCGCATCTGCCATTTACAGGTGTGCTTTTGGCGCTGGCAAATGCAACAGGCTTGGGAGTCTTTAAACAATTTCTTGTCTGGATTTCTTAACTTCTTGCCCACTGTGACACGGGCACTTCGTATCTGGGAAATCTCAGTCACAGTCAGCTCAGGCATTGTTGCAAGACAATCCTGGCCACGGGCCAGGATATGCAACCAACGCAAGTCAAAACAAGCACTGTGAAACACTTCGCTGTCAGACTTTGGTCAAAAAACAGAAAAACAGAGAATGAATCGTAACACTTTTCAACTTCTGGCCTCCTCGCTACACACCACATCAGATGCACTATGCGGAGCCGTTTTGTAAGAAGCAACCTGGCAGCAAGGAAGAACATGAGAAATGCAAATGGAAAACACATCGTGTGGGCTGCCTCTCCGTCTGATTCGATCGGTCTTTCCGATTCAGGATGCGCAGCCGTTGCGTCAGCGGCCGCCTGGCAGCAAATGCAACTTGGTTGGTGGAAACCACATTGTCTGGGCTGCCTCTCTGTTTGTTGCTGCAGGTGCATCCGATTCAGAATGCGCAGCCGTTTTGTCAGAAGCAACCTGGCAGGAAGGAAGAACAGGAGAAGTGCAACCTCGCCAATGAAAAACACATCGTGTGGGCCACCTCTCCGTTTGTTGCCACAAGCGCGGCCGGTTCAGACTGCGCAGCCGTTTTCTCAGACGCACCCTGGCAGCAAGGAAGAACAGGAGAAGTGCAACCTCGCCAATGAAAAACACATCGTGTGGGCCACCTCTCCGTTTGTTGCCACAAGCGCAGCCGGTTCAGACTGCCCAGCCGTTTTCTCAGACGCACCCTGGCAGCAAGGAAGAACATGGTACTGTTGATGGAAAAAATCCTGCACTAATTAGGGTGCCCGAAAAGTTATTAAAACTGTGATAAAAACAAGACTCCGGGCACTCTAAGTGGTGCAGGATTTTTTCCACCCACCGTAGTATCGTGGTAGTGTTTACAGCAGAAATGAATTTGGGTCTACACCTCCCCAATTGCATCTGATCCGTGGTGCACAGCCGGCTTCTCAGAAAGAACCTGCAAACAAGAAGCTTAGACGAGCCAACTGACCCTATAGAAGTGCAAAACACATTGACCCTCACCTGCTCAGCGAAGATGGTGTTCGCACCACCTTTTGCAGCCAATGGCACTCCACTCTCCTGACATTTGACCATACGTGTGAGAAAGAAAACTCACCAAAATAAATTGGATGGATGGAAGCTTGATAAATGAGCTTTAGCTTCTGGTTCAACATTTTGTAATTCTTCATTTCCTTGGCAATATGCGTGAATCCGGTGGCCCTCCCAGAGTACAAGCACCAGTAACAATGCATGGATGTGAATACTTCTCTATCCACAAATGTATCTAAATAAACATGTATATACACATGTAAATCGATATCTATGTATCAAAAGATCGGTGTACCTATACATATTTGTATCTAAATATCTATGTATGTACGTACATACGTATGTATGTACCTTTCCTATTTTCATTACCTATTTATCTATCTATCTAACTATCTAAATATCTATCTATGTGTCTTACGTATACTATGCACTATCTATCTAACATCTTATGTATACTATGCACTAGGCGGGATGGCCGAAGACTGATAAATACAACTGACACTTTTGGTTCAATACCCTGTCCTGCCCATGCTCACTTTCCCCTTTGAGCGTGGCAGGAGACATTGCCCCCAAAACCTCTTCAGGCTTTGCCACCGGCATATCACTGTACCCCAGGTCCTGAAATCCATGGGCCAAAGCCAGCATGCCACTAGGAAGGCGAATCCCATCGAATCCCAGTAATGAAGGTAAATCACCAAAACAAAGCAGCAAGTTATCATATAATGGTTTGGGTGTGGTGGTTTGGAAACCCGGGTTTCGCCAAGCTAAGAGGCTATCCTAGAGGGCATCAAATGGATTAATGTAAAAGATTCCATACCACCAGCCCAAACCATCAGGGACATGGGGCTGCAAGGAAACTAACCATGAAAGTTTCAAAGGCCAACAAAGCGCTCAAACAGCAGAGTCCTTCTGCAGAGGTCTTGCCACTGCAGTCACATCAATCTTGCCCTGAAAACCAAAAATCAAAAAATCCAAGAAGTATTGAATGGAACTGCCCAAAAAATGTTCCTTGCCCTGTCGTGTCAAGTGCATTCAGCATGCTATATGAAAAGGCGAGCCTGGCATTTCTTGGGTTTCTTTGCCCGATCTTTCAACTCTTCTATGCTCAGCTCACCAAAGGACATGTCTTCCTCAAGGTGCCTTTTCAAAGATTCTAACTCGCTTTCACTACCACGGGTGGTCAACCGCACACCACGGCCACGTTGACCATCTTTGGCAGCCCACAGCACGTACGCTTCTAAATTAGGTGACTGCCAGCGAATTTCTGGCCAAATTGTGAGTTTCATCTTTGAGCCGGGCATAGGCTCCGTGCAACCAAGATGCATAATAACCCAAACGAACGACAAAAAACACACAAAACTGAAATCATGGATACATGTCGAAGTGTAAGCTTGCCTGTTGCTGAAGTCATTTTCATTGTTTTTCATTATGTGAAAACATGGTATATGGATGTATAGGGAATATGGCTTCGCTTTTGGTGTTCCGGCTTCGCTTTACAGGGCTTTGATCAAATTATGAGTAGAAAGTCCACCCCACAAGAAGACGAAGAGTTGAACCTTTTTGCTGATGGCTCATTGTATATACTTGTGACATAAATAACGCACAACATAATGACATACATAATCATTTTTTAAGGATAATATATATATATATATAAATCCTTCACCTAAACAAAATTAAGAAACATTAAGAAGAAACAACTCAAAGAATTGCACGTTTTTTGTTGGATCCAAGTTACGCCAGCTTCCCCATGAATTGGCACCAAACCATCGGCTCTCAGCCTTATGCTTTCCTGCAGGTGAAACACAATACAAAAAACAAGGATACCTGATACCTATCCAACCAAAATGGCCTTCAAGTTGTCTTGGAAAAGAAATGCAGAAAAACAAACTCGAACCTATCTCTCTCTCCATCGCCGTCTAGAACTCGAACCTTTTTTGTCTGCCAGTTCAATCAAACTTGGAGGTTTAATATCGATATTTTGGGGATTCTTGGGGACCCTGGAGCTGGAACCTGGTTAGAAAAGGGCATGGTCCAGGGTCATGACGCAATCCATCATGATATGCTATAAAGTTCCAAGCCATATTCCGGAAGTATACCCAAAAATATGAAATATGAAATATGATATATCATCAATTCATACAAGTATCAAACGTAAATTGAGTGTATAAGAAGTACTAAGTTACTATCTTCAACTTGGATGATCTTGGCTCATTTACACCTGTATGCGCACAACTATATAATCACATCATATCACTTCCAACTATATTACATTACATAGTCCACCCCCTGTCTAGGTATGCCTTAAATTGAAAACCTACCCAAAATCTGAGGCTTGTGAAACATTGCGCCCTCCCCAAAAAAAAACATGTCGATGACACCCCCAGCACCTGGCACAGCTTTTCGCATGGTCTTCCAACCAGCGCCCTTGTCATCACTCCAGTTATGAAGCCCTTCCAACGACACTGCTGTGGGGCCTTCCAAGGTGCCACGGGCATCAAAAATGCACCAAGCGAAGTTCAAAGGTGGCTGCATGACATACTAAAACATATATGAAATTATATCATAGTCATTGTTCCATTACAAGAACCAAAATGTGTCTGGTTGACATTTTATGACAACCATACATCAGCATACATCAGCATACACACACACACACTTCAATCAAATTGATTCGAGCTATTCGAGAAAAAAAAGCAACGTAAATAGAAAAGCTGTGAAAGGAACCACCCAAAAACATGCAGTTGCCAAGAACTAGGTTAGAACTGGAGGAAAAATATCTAATTATAGCATTTTGATTGCGAGCAATTAGCACGAGGAAGTTCCTAGTGCAACGGGTACACGGTCGTCCTGAGAGCTCTTCTTGCCGTAGCCCAGGGTTCATGGGATCCGGATGTTTCATTTCCTGATGTTGGGAGGGCACTTACAGTATATCATTGTTTGGGACACTGGGCGTGACGGGAAAAAATCAGAAAAACACTTGAGATTAAGGAAACCTGAGTGTCATTTCAAATGTTGGTGAAGCCTTTGGGGGTTCCATCATCTCGAGAACATACTTCCACATGCCACATGAAGGAAATCGATCATCAACATTGACAAAAACAACCTATGATCTATGGCAGTCTTGTCATCCAAGTGTCTGATGGCTCACCCTGGAACCATTTGCGAAGGTCCTCAGAACGTGGCTGGATGAGTTGCGAATTGGGCACATTTACGACCACCACTGAGAGGTGCTATATGTATCAAAAAAGGAAATATATATATATATATATTAATTTGTCATGAATCGAAACTCTACACCTACAAATTAAATGTGTATAGACACGTATTTGGATATCATAAATATAATATATACATAATCAAAGATATATATCAAGATAATAAACAGGGAAAAATAATCCTTTTTCAGAAAAAAAAGGCCAGCTCACAAACTCTTTGTGAAAGCCACAACATTTCCAAGGCTCAGTATAAGCACTCAGTTGCAATCGCGATTGAGCATCACAAATGGCTCCTTTAGCGATTTCTAACAAGAAAAACAGGGAAACAATCGATAATCAACGCCATCCGAGAATCACCTGGGTGAAGTCAATCATATCTATCCCACCTAAACAGGATTTAGAGTCAGAGTGAGTTCCCCTTGACTTGCTGTTGATTGGGTGCCAAAGTCACTATTATTCATCCAAATTTTATCAAAAATCTCCCTGCAACTTGGAGAGACATCCAAAAACCTTCTCAAACAACAGTTTCTTTAGAAATGCAAAGGCTACTTGTTTGATTCTTGGGAATTTGACCTATTGTTCATCCTTGTTCCAGTTACTTTCCCAAGTGGATGGCCCATTTTTTAACAGCCTTCAGCTTCTGCTCCTGCTGCCGTCAGTCGCGCTTCTTGTGGATCTGGAGGCCACTCGTAAGGACCTGAACAATTTTTGGTGGCCCATTGGCTCCAAGGGGTTGCAATTTTTCGCGTTATACCAGTTCAACATATGTATATATATATATAATAGAAATAGATACCTTAGGATGCACATGTATTGCACATTTACCTTCATTAGGTTGTGAAATTTGCATTTTGTCTATGATAAATGTAGGTTGGTATAGATATACCATATAAGGATATCCTGGGAAAATATATTATACATATATACATAATGTACGTACATATTTATTTCCGTCTATTTACCATTGGATTTGGCGAGCTTGCTGCAACATCTTTCTTGGCCATACTCAGTAGCATACGATGACAATAAAACTAAATTCATGGATAGTGAAGATTTACAGGACACCACCACACAACATGAAAATATGAGTATTTGACCGGCTTTGTGGGTTGCTCGAATTCACTAATTCCATGCAATAATTCAGGAACCCATTCTCTTCCTAGCTAAGACTAGACTTTAGGATTTCAGCCCCATCCTCCAAATAGTATTTGAAGCAGCACCATGGCAGGACCCCTTTCCAAAGACAGGCTTGGGGATTCTGAAGTTTATTCTAAAACGAAAATCAGCTTCTGCAAAAATTGCAAAAACATTAGCATATCTATGAGACAGTTGCTAGTCTCCAGTGCTCCTGTGGGATGTTTGGCCATGTATGTTGCAAACAGAACGTCATCGTGCACTTCAAAGACTTGCTCGACGGCAAGCCTTTTGGAACTTTTGCCGAAGCTTTCTCAGAATCATCGTGGCGGCCTTAATGGCACGTGCCGAGATCTGCCCAGGTCTACATGTTGTATTGCAGTTGTTTGGCACGGTAGATATAATAATAAGATAAGAATGCATACTAATGTCACTAATGTCATATCACTATGACTATCGACGTATTGCAGACATCACACACAAGTCGTTGCAACACCTGTCATTTTGCATTCTGCATGCCTTCTGTCTTTGCCAAGCAGCGCTTTTTCTCACTCTTCTCATCATCCTGGTAGCCCAAAACCGAGCACAAAAGAACACACCTTCAGAACCTACAGGCTCCTACACAAATGGCTTGGGCATGGTACGCTCCGAAGCAACAAGTTGGAACCTTGTGATTGCCAGACTCTAGTCCCTGAAATTCTTGCTTCTATGGCAAAAGCAAAAAATAACTGGGAGATAAACTTATAAACAAACCAAAATAATGAATGAATCAATAATCAAAGAATCAAGCTTTCATCAAATCCATCCATCGGTCACTCCTTTTTCTTTTCATCCTTTGGATTGGTCTTTGCTTCAATTTTCTTGTCTTTTGCCACTCGCTTGGCTTCTGCCTTCGAGGGTCTCTTCGAGCCTTCCTAAAGCTGGGAGTCAGCTAACTGGAGACATCGGGGAAGCCCCAAAGTGGACTTCGATACTTTGCCGCACGAAACCGCAGTCTAAGTCTCCATAGATTGCAATCTTTCACTATCTTCCACGCTGAAGCATTTTTTGTTTCTCATGACCAATTCAGACATGTATCACTTGGTTCGCTTTGTCCACTTTCTTTGCTTGGCGCCTTATCATCCTCGAGAGCACTATGTCTTGCTGGTGGCCAATATTGATGCATCATTCATGATACCTGAAACCTTGTGGTACCTTGAATCAACTTATCTTCTGTAAGATTTCAGCCAAGGGCTTTTAGTGAAAATTTGATGTCCATCCTTTTCCCGGGATGGAAATCACCCATTGTCTCTTAGTGGGAGCAGATGGCCGAAAAAATCCCAACTTCTAAAGGTACATCCAATCTGCTTTTTACGTAGCATTAAGGAAAGGTTGTGATGTGGAGGGTCCTGCATCTCAGTGTGACAAGGTACGTCACCATACTTGAATGTATATATACACACTACCAAATACATTCAACTCTGATATATTATATATATATATATTTCGGTATAAACTTTGACATATTGATGCATATTGTCACGACACGTATTATTTTTTTACACAACCATGTGCAGCAGGTTGTACATACCCACGTCCAAGGAGCAATCATTGACAGCAAACGATCCACCGCATCCTCTTTGTCTGCCACCGATGCCGCCTCTCAGGTCATCCATGATGCTGGTCAATTCAGGTATCATAAGCTATCACCAAATGGATATTGCAAGAATTCTTTTTATATACACACCAGCTCACCTAAAAAACTGCAATAATCCTATATTATTATATATATATAGTATACTTAAAAATGCACCTAACATGTGTATAGATTATCGATCTTTCACAATCCGCTACAAATTGAAAGTGAACACACCCTGATGAAAGGCCACACCCTGAAGGGACATAAACCCAGCGTTGCATCCAAAACCTGTTTTCACTGACGCATCGTGACGCTTCGTGGCGATTAAAATCTGAGTTCGAAGTCGCGAAGTCCGAACCTGACCTCACACCTATACGATGTGGAGGAATCTGAAAATGAACGAATATCATGTCATATCAAATCATATTATGTTTGCGCTACTTTTTTCCATGTCCCCCTTCTTGAGGTCCGGGATGGTCCGGGTCATCCACCTACACATTCCTGCCACGGCCTTCTACCTGGCAAAATGTGCCACCAGGATGTGTTTAGACTTAGACTCTTCTAATACTGTGGCATGCAATCAGAAGGTTGCGCAAATGAAGGAAACTCATATCTTCTCACTATATCATGTGCTTATGAAGCACATGATCATAGCCAGAATCTTTAAAATCAACTGTCTGCACGGTGAGCCGCTGCTACAAAAACTGGAGGAAGCCGGGCAAGGGGTAGTAAGTTGAAACCCTGCACTCGACATGGAGACAAACCTGGTCGTTTTTTCTTGTTTTCAAACAAAGTACCAAACGTTGTCGTGACAAATCAAGTGCAGGAAAACTTGCCCTACTGTCTACAGCGATGAAACGCAGAACGCTAACTGGAGCTGGAATGAGATTGAGATGTCTCCCTCTGGGCAAATAAATCCTGGAACCAAGGGACAAATAAGCCTGACGAGTCGAACCTACTAAAGAGCTGCAGTATCTATCAACCAAACATTGGAAGCGGATGGAACCATCAAAAGTTTCAAGGTTACTGTATTGGCATGAAGGATCAGCGGCACTTGACATGCATATTTCCGCATCAGCTAGATAAATAATGATGCATCTAAATGGTGATGCAACATGTTTCCACTTGTTTCAAGCGCTTGTTGGCATCATCGTCAATATCTGAATCTTTCTTCCAAAAGTGCTAACCATGGTGACATGTTGGTGACATATGCGGTGAGCATGAAACATCTTGGAACTCACAATCTCTAAGCGTTGGCGCCGTTCTTTGCCCACAGAAAAATCATCCCTCCATATTCAACCCACAGCTCGCAACCCCCGCGCGCAGCGCCAAGGAAATTGGGGACTCTTGGGAATCACCCACCTTAACCAACCAACCAAAGGTTGATTGGCGGACAAAAATGGAAAAGATAACATCAAGAGCCATCCCCGCTATCAAGCTTTAGTCACTGCGAGCTGTCATGAGTGAAACTGTTAAGATTTCGAGTATGTGTGATGCTGTGAGCATGTTTATGTTCAGTCTCAACAAATATATCTACCTTAACAAATCCTTGCAGTTCCTTCTGGCAATGTCAGGAAAAGTGGTGTGCATTGATTGCACCCTGTTGGTGCGAGGTCCAGTGCTTTTGGTAGCGGGGGTGGGCTCGTTCCTGTGTGACGAATTCTCATCCTGGAAAAGTGCACAGCTGATCATGAATTATGAACCATCGTAATGTCCAATGGTCCAATCAAACACACACAAATCACAAATCTGTAAAAAACACATTTGGCCACGGGTGCGCAGCAAAAGATCGAATTAATGCTGGATTGTGTCTTAAAAGGAAGGACAAAAGTAAATCATCAACAATCAAACATCATCACAACTATGCTGAACCATGCTAGGACAATCAAAAACCAACAGAAATGAAACCCTCCATTTTCACGCTCGTTCATGAATTCCATGTTGCGCATCAACCTCAGGGTATCGTATCCTCCATGTCACCTTTTGTTGCAGCATCTTTGTTTCCAACATCCTGAAATTCATGGTTTCCATTCTTTGGTTGGTTCACATCCTGAGCTTCACCTGTTGGATCAAGCTGATCATCATCACTGTCACTGAGATCACTTTGGATTTGGATCAAATTTCTCTCTATGGCGGGTCCCCCATTGACTGCAGGTCCATTGGCACCATATCCCCGGTTTCGAGCTCCGTTAGGTCCGTTGGGTTCCAAAGGAGGCATCTGCTGAAGGACACGATCGCCAAAACTGTCCAAAAGCCGTGATGAAGGAATCTCCAAACCCAAGGCGTGAACAAGACTCAAATCTCTGTTCATGCCGATACTTATTCACCAATCCAGACTTACACACGTGAGTCACTTGAATGGAGATGGTATGAAATCGCACCTTGAGCTTGAAAACTGCGAGATTGCCACCCAAACTCTTCTCAGAAATGTCTACACATGTCAATGCATGATATCCCTGTAATTTCTAATTGTGTCAATGTCCTCAATGCGTGGCAAAAAAGTCAAGGAAACTTCTACCGCTTCGCCTTGGAAGCTTTTGGTGGCCTGCCACGGCCACGGCCAGGACCTCGGGGAAGGAGATGGGGAAAGTCACCCAGGGAACCTCATTTGGCATAAATTCAGTCCTGTATGGGACCAAAGTTCGTTGGTTGTGGACATTGTGGACTAGATCCTAGCAACAGAAGCATGCAATGTGCCATGTCACGCACTCTAAACTGAAATCAAGAGCTGCAAAATCTGTCTGTTTACCAAAATCTCCTACCATGACTCCACCCAAAAAAAAGTCAAACAGTTTTTAGCAGGCGGCTCTTTGCATCTGGAAAGTATCAGACTTTCAGACTTTCAGATGTTAATCCTTCAAAAATATGAGAACATGTTTTTTGTGCCTGGTTTAATGGATCCTTCAAGGAAAAGGTGTTGCACTTCAACAGCAAAACCGTCATAACCTTCAATGTTCGCTGCGCATCTTAGCTCCCAAACCGGCACTGGAAGAACTGGCCGGTGCAATTGTTTTTTTTGAAAGCATGACCCCACAGCCACACCATGTTTATTGATCAGCCTTGTTTTCCCTTCAAATGTTTCAAAAAAAAACAGTAAGAAAGATCAACCTAAAGTCTACGCCAGGCAGTTCCAGGTATCATAACTCCTGTAATGAGTACTTGTCATGCGTGCTATGTATATAATTAAAAATCTATTGATTCTCTAGGTGCATGGATTCTATAAATACAAGATCAAGAAACACCGCGAGAAACATTGATACAGTTGCCATTCGCCCAAGAACAGCCACACAGGACAGGACTGTATGCGGATGCGTAAAATTATTTGTATTCAAATATGTAGGGGGGCAGCGCGAATATGAAATTATACATGCTAAAATGATGGAGAGCATTGGAGAGCTCATATTTATCTGAGATTTATCTGTTTTAAAATAAAACTTACACCGCAATTGTTCCTCATCGTCGTAGCCCCTCCGTAGCACGCAGTAGGCTTTTGACTCTAGTCATTCATTCGGGGCCCCCTAATGTTAACAGCATTTCGTTCTCTTTCAGCTGGGGTGATTATTATGAGTGGTGAGAAATCGTATTGCTTCTGTGGGAAGCATTTCATGATGAACGCTGAGAATACATTCAGCACATCTCTAATCGTTCAGGTGATTTCTGTTTTTTTCTTCCATGAATCAACATTGGGGTACATGAAATCACATCCACCATGACCAAGCCTTGCCATGGTTCTAAGCACAGCTGCATGAGACTTCAAATCGCATGTTGCCGAAGAAGACTCAAGAGATGGAAGTGGAAGAGTCTTGGGATTTGCTTGCAAATTCGAAAGAAATCCTATTAGCTGACGGAAAGAGTTAAACCATGCACCATTCTGACCGCCAAGACAGGTGGAAATGGTCGTGTCGACAAGTACATGCCAGCTAGTCCGCATGTATTTTCACAAAATGGCATTCAAATTTGTTGCATTTTGTTGCACTCTCTCAGGTCATCATAGCCAAAAAAAAGGTACCCCTAATTAGGGGCGACACATTCACCATGTTAAATCCGATGGCTGCAAAGAGGTCCCGGGCGGTTCAGTGAGCTCACTCTGCATGATACAATCTGTGAATAATTGAAAAAAACTAACACGTGATAGGGTTTGAGAATGAGATCTGTGATATATATGTTTTTTTTGTTTCTGGGGGTGTGTAGCAAAATAAGTTAAGCCCCTAGCAATTTCCCGAAGGTTTTCCTCATATCTGAGGCTTTTGGAGGTCGTTCCGACGTTTTTTTTGGGACCCGACCCCAAAATACCTGAAGAGCTTCAAAAGACCCGAAGATCATCTGGTTGGAAATGCATGTTTTTCACTATATACAGTAATTGAAAAGTAGATGGCACAGTCCCTACGTGTCGGCTTCTAAGGGCCCTTTACTAACCTACTTTTTAAAGTATCATATCTGTGCCATCTATTTTGGCATTAAGGTATAAATATATATATATATATGTAACTTCCACAAGCGTTTGTGGGAGAAGTTCTGCAAGTGGAGCTATGCTTGTGAAAAGTGCTCTCGTGTGAGTTTGTCTTAATTTTATAGGGCCTCTTCGGGGACAAATCAACATGCGGGAACAAAATCTTTCAACTTTGTCTCATTCGAGCATGAGAGTGATGAAACAAACAAAATAGGCCCTTGTTTTCGGCTTTCCAGTTCTCTATATATCAATCTTGCAGGACAGGCTGGATCTCTGTGGTCGACACAACATATGGAGAAGAGCTGTCAATCATGAGCAGCCAAACATCTGTTTGAAAGACATAGACAAATACTTTGCATATATCTACACATATGGAAATATATACATTAACATGTATATAGACATGCTGCAAAAAAAACGCTATAAAAGCCTACACTAGACATGGACAATTTAAAAGTACTATATATATTATAAAAAAAAACAATGAAACTAGAATACATGTACAACGATCAAACGTAGTTATGTACACACAATATAATATGAAGGTCCAATAGCATATATCAAACTATCTATTTGGATTTCTTAAGATGCTTGGACACAATATATCAAATGGTGGGTTTTATGGTGATGAATCCCATGGTACAAAGTAAAAAATCACCAGGACCATGTATATATATATATATGTATAAACTCCTTCACTCACCTAAATCCAAGGCCCTCCTCTTGAAGCCGGATCACTTGTTGCTTCAGTTCCTGGCTGGGGTGTCTGCTGATACAAATGGCGTGTCAACGAGATTCCATTTGCAACCAAATCTGATCGCATCAAAAGTGCTCAATGATGATTCCTATCCACTGAATATGGATGAAAATGATTGGATGCAAATGGATAAACTTTAGATCCCAGTAGACGACGTTTTGTTGGTGAATTACACCATCTACTTTACAGGCGTAGTTAAACCTCTGCTGGCTAGGTGGGACAGTCTGTTAGGCCAGGTAATGAGGGGATGGTGGTGGTGATGGACGCGGCGGCGGTAATGATGCGTGTCATCATATTGTTGTCCGCATTTGTGGCGGCAAACAAGAAGTAGGGTGTTTTTGTTGGGGGTCATCTCTTGCTGAGAAAAATGGTCCAGCACAGCGCAGGCAGCACTTGGAACTTGGAATGGATATAAACATCTTCTTCTTGGCATTGTCCAGCTACCAAAAGGGTAAGGAAATGGTTGGAAGCTTAAAGATCTGCAGTTCGGCCCCCGGACCGTGTTTTTCTTTGCTTCTTCCTCGCTACTTTTGAGCTTTGTCCTTGCAAATGCTGCAAGAATAGCAAGATGAGAATCCTGTGATCCTGTGTTTGTGTTTTTTTCCTCGCGCAAAACTTGGACAAAGGAAGGCAAACATTGGATTATTTCAAACCCCTGTCTTCAGTTCAAGCCCATTCAAGGTGGTCTACCTTGTCCACAACGACTAGCCTTGACAAAGCTTCACCAATCTTGGCGTTGAAGTATCATCTTATCATGACACGCCCAACATCTCTTTCAATCCAAAGAACACGTGCGTTGTAATCTTGTCATATTTTTGTGTTCACATCGTTTTGGTTCATGTCCCAAGCACCCACTTCGACACAAGCGCATATGCACACATCACCCAGTTGGTTCTCCCTACTTCCGATGCGAAAAGGCCTCAACCCATCTTCTGCGGCTTTGCTGCTTTCCAGGTCCTTGTTCAGCGGATGAAATTCCCCATATATGCGCCTTCAAACATGGCATTTCTCAAGCGTAGACCCTCAAAATTTGATCAATTTTGGGTCCATACGTCGATACCCATGTCACCATGGATCTGGGAGAAAGATATCATAACTCACCATACCTCACCTCTGATTTTCCGGATCGAAAACTATTATCACTATCAATTATTCGAGGTTTTCTTTCAGCATGTTTTTCTGGTTGTGAACTATGTGTTCAACAAAAGTGCATGTGGCAGCAACGAATATTTGGCAAACGTATATATATATATATGTCAATCTGCTTGCAAGAGCTTGTGACCAGAATGCCGAATACTAAACAAAGTAACAATTCTGGGCATGTATGAGTAGTGACCCGCCCAAGACCATATCATATATGTCATGCATATTTCGATGGACATTGGTGCATGTGTAGTTGTTTTTGCCTGGGTGCTATTCACTAGACCTCACATGTATTTGTCTTTACGACTTGCACCACAAATGCAACACATTCCTTGGACTTTTCCACCCCGACCGCCGATCGAACTTTGGCCTCCTGAATTGTCTTCAATTGAATCCTGGCATCCGATCCAGTTCACAAGATGATTGTCCAAGGAAACATGTTGCAGCAAGCGTGCTATTAGTGAATGCAAGGTGTGCTGGAAATGTATATACATATTACATATAAACCTGTATGATACATGTATGGAGTCCATGGATAGTACCACACACTAATATTACTTAGAAACAAATCTTCCCATTGACTATCCTGATTCTGGTTCACTTGTTCTCTCGCAAAATGAATTCTCCAAGCAAGGCTTCATCTGACAGCCAAAGTTTAACGGCGCTTCGCAACTGTAATTGCAACAAGGTGACGTGGGCTATGGCAACAGACCATTGCCCAAGTCACTTTGCTGAAGTACAATGGGGAACATAGACATCTTCCAATATAAAATGAATTAAACATGATAATTGCCAATATACAAAACAATCTTAAGGTCAACCCAGAATTGAACAGGCAAATGTCTCTTCAAGCTTTCGAAAAATAAAAAAGGTATGATGCACTTCACGATATTGGAAAGATTTGGTAGGCTTTAACTGGAAAGCCACGGAAACACCAGGGCTGCTTGAGCAACTGACATGTGGGAATATTTGGGAATGTTCACCTTCCGTAACCACAGCTCAAAAGGTGATGTTGACAGTTTGGTCATGGTTGGTCCCTGGAATTAATGCACAGCAGAATCTCAATGAGGATATCCCTCAAACCATATTATCAAATATCCCCCTAAAGAACATAGCAAGTGAAAAATCCTGGTTGGAAGGCCCGATTTTTTTTCTTTTAGGACTTTTTGGGATACCATCCTTTCAGCTTCTGACTTTTTGTTGGCACCTGAGTTCCTTCTCCAGCACCCGTAGCTTTTCCAACTCTTCCTTATCCTGGAGTAGTAGAAATGGCTTGCCCATGAAAAATGTAAGGTCCTTGGGAAATGACACCTTTCACCAGGAGTATCAACATTTGATTCGCGAATTGGCCGTGAGAATCCTCCCTTTTAGCTCATTAGTTGGGGTTCCCAAACCCTACGTCCTCAGGTTTTGGGATGTTTTAGGCAATCCTAACATCTGTTAAAATACAAAGATGACAAAAAATAGCCACCCGTGGAACCTCTGGCGTTTGTGCATCTTTTGTCTCCACCTCAGACAAGTTGACATTTGATTTGCTGTCGCCGTGGGTGCTGGGTAGTCTCGTGTGCTTGTTGTAAGGATGGCAGGCATTTCATAAATACTTTCTTCTTTATGAAAATCACCAGTATAAGTTGTCGCTTCTTCGGTTCTTCGGAAATTTCATACGAGGATCTTAGAAGCAACAGCCGCAACAGCCTCCCAAAAAAAAGACCTCATCTTCCAACCACCATTTTCATGTGCGAACTCTTAGTTTCAGGGAGGGTCATTTTCTTGCATACGTGACTGCCCCATGACCACCCAACTTTGGATTCCAACCGCCATTGAAAGCCGGGTGGATGCGGCCTCGACTTGGCTCCTTGGGATGCGTTTTTTTTGTGCACGTAATACACATGTATATATAGATACATATAAATAAAATAAACTTGTGTTGTAATATAGTACTACTCATGGATTATGTATATACATCTCATTTCTGGACTGGAACACCATTTCCAAACTCATGAACAAAAAAAACATAAACACTCATCCACAAATTGTGTGATATTGTATGTCAACGCAGATTTTGGGTTCCACATTTATGCATCTTCCTCCCGGTCCATCTCCTCAGCGTGGATTCCATCGCTTGACTTGCTTGCAACTCCTGGGACAACTTGACAACCATACTGTTGATGGTTCAGAAATCCCAAACAACCACCTGACATGCATGAGCTTCCTGCAAACTCATAGGGACATTTAAACATTTATCTCAAGTGGTTAGATGGATTTCTGAAACATCAACAGTATCAACAAGTAAGCATAACAATCCATGACGTACATTCTCTGACTGTGGATAGCATCAATGTATCAATGCTTAGCAAAATTTGGAGTATTTTGGAATGGCATTGGCAAGTATGAAATCATGGGGACCTTCACCAAGGCAATGAATTTAAGAATGAAACCAACAAATAGCAAGATAAAAACAAACAAAAGTGAAAAACATGGAGAAAGGAAAACACTGAAAACATATTTGAATACAATTGGTAAATAAACTGATCAAACGTGATACAACACTCCTAAAACCAACGCATATAAATATTATTGATAAGCAACAATGTGTTTGGCCTGAGTGATTTGGGTATCAAATGTGTCAAGAATCCATAGGCAAAACAAGGTCCTTTGAATTTTTCTATGATTCTTCTTTGCCCTGAATCTTTTCCGGGTGCTCGGGATAGGGAAATAACCCGATCATCCCCCCCCATCAGCCCATCCTCTTTGACGTGGGCCAGTTCTTTCTGCAAGCTGGCTACAAGGGCTGTTTGTTCGGCCTGAGCTGGAAGAAAGGGAGCCAATGCCACCCCCCCCAAGAGATATATATATATATATAAAAATAAATATAGTCCCTTACATAAAATTTCTTGGGGGGGTGGCATTGGGTGGGCACCCTTAGGTTCCCATGACATAGGGAGGGCACCTAAAAGCGTGTATCCAAGTAATTTAGATTGATAGATTAATATCTAGATGTTTCAGGTATTCCATGACGTTCCTTGACTTCTGTTCCAGTTTTGTGCTTTTTCTCATCCGTTCATGTCCAATCATACTAGCAGTAGAATGCAACAGAGATTGGGAAGAGGGATTTGCTCTTTCATATTCTCTCCATATCCTTCTCATGTTGGATTTGACCTTGATAGTCTTGCATTTCATCTATATACTAATCAAAACGCGAAGTATTGTCTATAAACATTGTCCAAGAAAATCACCCCATTGTTTCTTATTCCCTCCCCCTTGGCCTGCCAAAAAACACACGATTTTCCGTCCCTTCAGAGATCAGGAATTTGCTTGCTAACCGTCGCTCACAGTTTCCTTTGGAAGTGAGACGAACGTACAACGCTGGCGCATCCATGCTTACCATGAAGCACATAAAACCCGGTTGCTGAGAAAGTCAGCTAACAATCCGATGGTTCGAAGCGTTTTAACATCTGGAATTCATTCCATGAAATCTCTCCACCATCATCATCGTCAATAAAGCCTGAAAGAAACGGGACTCTGCAAAGCAGTTTCAACGAAACACGCGTCGAAGCAGGAGTCCGTGATAAAACAAAACACTCAAATCTTGTACTCAAGGTGGCTTGACGCCTTGTGCACGATAAGCCCAAAGGCTAACATCTCAGGAGACATGGCAAGTGCAAGGCTATACAAATGCTACAAATATGACCACCCAGTAAACGAAATCATTTAAAACAGATTGAATGCAGTCTATAGAATATGGTATAACGTATTGTATATCTGTGTGTCATACAATATTTCTCCAACATTTGCCATAACCATATATACCGGACATGACTCCAAAATAGCATAAGCCTACGTACAGTAACATGTCATGTCAAGTCCAAATCCCAAACAATATTTCGGCCCAGTAGCTAAAAATAGGTCCTGAAGGGCCAAAATAGCCCACCTTGTCTAAAGAACTCTCCCATTCATCTCTTTGAATGCTCCCTCCACCGTCTTCATCCAAAGCTCGCCATAGCTTCCTGACAAATAGCTGGGGTTTTAATACCCACTCAATGCCTGTCCTTTCAGAAATGGAAGCAACATGAAGCAACCTGCATTCCTTCCACATGTCTCTCCAAAAATGATTTGGGATGATATCCCATGGCTTCCGAGAAATTCAAGCAGGTTCCACATTTGGCGTTTTTGGTAGCAATGACGCAGCTACCATCATCGAAATGCCCAAACAAATCTCAGGCAAAACATCAACCTATCTCCTGTCTCCCTCTCGCTGCTCCATTGGTGAATCCTAGTGCCAAGTTGCTTCAAGGGATCTTTGCCAAAAGTGCGGCTGGCCCAATCCATGAACTCAAAAATGGAGAATTCCACTTCGGCCCAAAAGGTGTCAAGTGTCAAAAACCTCGGCGTCTCCCATAATTATATTCCAATCACACCCAATGTGAGCGCGTTGGTTTGGCTGGATGTGCTGACTTACACAGCTCTGTAAGCATAGATTCAAACAAAGCATCTCAAGCTTAGCTGTGGCCATGATGTTTCTTCATCATGGAACAGCGTGCTGAAAACGGAACCGCTACGCCATTTCACCATATTTCACCCGTTTCTCCATTCCACATATTTGCGAAGATGTTAAACAAATAAACAACACATCATACATCAATGAGCCTCGCTAGGAACACACCCAGGCCATATACTCACTATATGCTTGTAGTAATCTTCTGGTCTATGTGCTCCCAATGTTCATCTAAAAATTTAGATGCTCCCACAGCTCCCTTCCAAAGTCTTCCAATCACTTACCGTCGCTGCAAAAAACTGACTTTAAATCTGGGGCACTTGGCAAACGTTTGGGACTCACTTCTCGTCGGAAAAAAAACACGATAATCATTCCTGTCATTCCTGATCCAAATCACCAACGCCAGTTTTAACAGAACCAGTATCACTCGAGAAAAAAAATATACAGTTTTTGTCAGAGTGAATCAGCATGGTTTGCATGTCAAACATATATGAGAATCCTAGCAAGCCACCATGTGGATAAGCCAATCACGCCCAAAGATTTGTTTTTTTCCATAATTATGGTGCGTGCAGGCCAACTCCTTGAGGATTTTTATGGTATTTAGAAGCACGCATTGCCGAGCACCCTTTGACATGGCCTGGATGCCAAGCAACTCCGCTTTCGAAACATTGCCTTCTCCACTGGGATCCAAAAAGCGAAAAATGGCTGTCCATCGTTGTTTCTCATCTTTCCCTGTTTAAGCATGAGAGATGCGGAATGGACCGTTGCCCGCTTTCCATTTGAGTGTAATTTTTCACAATTCAAAATGTTCATAGTGTTCTTGCCACGTTTGGAAATGGGAGGAATTCAATCTATCTCATTTACATTAAATGAGGTCAAGACCCTAAATTCATTAAGTGGACGGCCCAAACAATGTGCCTGTATACTTTCTAGAAATTGTAGCTCTGAACACTATAGATACTATAGTACATATTCACCGCATGTTCTGAATGCAGCCATCCAAATAACATAAGAATATCCGATACTAGTGACATCTAGTGACTACTGTGCGATGATAAAATATTTCCCCCCTTCAACTGCAATCAACAGTCCGTGCATGCTGAGCTATGATAAACAGCTTCTTTTTGGTGAAGTAACGTGTAGGCTACAAGTCTACAAGTAGAAGAAGTGCCTTGAGAAAGGAAGGTTGGAATTGTGCTTGCGGAAATGACCCATGGATTTTTGAAAGCCAATCAGGGCTTAATAACTTAACAGCAGGAAGTTTGAACATCAGCAACTTCAAATCATGGGATCTCAAAGCAAATTCCCAACACCACTTTGCTGACACAACTTCGACTTCGTCATCACCGGTAGCCTGAAAATTTATTGCACTTCAGTCGCCTGCATCAGAGACGCTCCCGTAGGCGTGGAAGGGAGACCATTGCTGGATTCCGGGATTCAAATGCATTCTACATACATAACCTTTTTCTCCCATTGGTTTGCATAGATTTTGAAAAAGGGTTTTCAGGTTGGGATCAGCGGCCCCTCCAACATGAAATCTTTTTGAAGCAGCAGCAGCAGCAGCAAAATAACCTTGCTGGCAATAGTTTCCGCCCTCAAGTATTGATTGTTCATCTCTTAGGTAGCAAGAACGTTTGGAAGGCACTTGAGACCCCACCGATGTTCTCAGAAGCAGGCAAAGAGTCCTCAACATGCCTCACAAAGACTGCTAGCAAGAAGGCGTTCGCAAGAAAGCACCCCAAGCTGCAACATCATCAACATCAAAATACATCATTTTTGCTATCTCTTTGTTCTGCCCATACTTCATCAAAACACTCAACACTCAGGGCACCCTCCTCCAAATGACCCGGGGTGTGACCTCATGCCCTCTTCAAACTCCCGCAGGCCAATAACACCATTGCCATCGGGACCATCAAAGGCCCCAAATGCACGATGAGTGTCCCGGAACTTCGCACGCCTTGAGTCTTGAAGGAAGGTACCGGATGGTACAACTTGTTTTTCCATGGTTGATGGGCCAATGAAATTCACCAAACCACATCTGATTCAGAGTTGCTAAGGTGTGGTGAAATTCACCACTGCATCCAAGCATGTCTGGAGCAAGCTAAGCTCGGCCCTTTACTCAAAGTCCATTTCTGCACGTGGAGAAAAAACACACTGAAATAGTGCGTACCAAAATTAATCTGTCTTAGAGTCACGATGATACATGATCTTGATATGTAAATATGATAGATATGTGCGTTTTTTGTTTTTTATAAAGTACATGTTATTTTTTTATGTGTGTGTGATTATGTCTGTATGTGTGAAAAAAGCTACCACCTGTTCACCCAACCAGAAATGGCCCCTTACACCTGGCAGATACATTTGCTACCAAGGCTCATCCAAAACAAGAATTCTAAGACATCTTCCGGAGCTTCATTGGCTGCTGACCACCATGTCACCATGTCCTCTGTCACATCAACCTTCCACTTGCCATACTGGGACAGAAAGGACTTGCGCAAAGCAAACTTCCGGCTACCAGGCGAGCATCTGTAGGTAAAATGAAATGTCCCTTCTTTAGGCATTCCTAAGCTTCACCAATTTTCACAGCTGATAAGCCTGATAAGCGATCCAAAGGGACAATCCACAAGTGATACAAAAATGCACACGAAGACAAGAACCCAGAAACGCCAGAAACTGAAATCTTGAGCACCGAGAGTCTTGAAAAGGTATCCCAACTTCTGGGAACACCCTGTTCTAACTTATCAATGGTGCCATCTGGAAGGGTGTAACGGAAATTCGCGATGTTGTCTCGCCTTTCAGCATTCGCAAGGTTGAAGAAGACATTGGCAGCCAGTCGCTGGTCGTACTTGGCGAAGTCAAAATCATAGGTGACCTGCAACAAAGGCCATTGCAATGTCTGTCAGCTGTGTTTTTGCTCCTTTTTGTTGACACACATTCGAAAGCCAAGCGTTTTATAGAGGGAAGAGATTCCAGTTGATGTTAAGCTTTGGACTTCCAACCAAAAAATGCAGAGTTTTCAGTTGCAAGGCAAATCTAGCTATAAATTGGCACGAACAGCGACTATGAAATGAGAATGTCCAATGCATTTGTATATAAATGTGTGTATATGGCTGTATTTAAGTGATATGCATATATATACCTATAATTATATGATATATCATATGATATATCCCTTAAAATCTAGAATTGCATGCCATTCAGAAGATTCACCTGATGAGTCACAAATGATCACAGGGCATCCATGCTGTCAACTCCTGCTGTTACCTGGAATGAATGTATTAGCATATCTTAAATGCAATGGTAGCTACTTGTTCTGGCTGAATGTACGCAAAGAAGTTGCAATATCCCAATCTCCTCAGTTGCGGTGAATGTTTTTTCATCACAGCACTACAACATGTTTCAAAAGGAAATGCCATGTTTTCATGCTGCTTGTCATTGCTAGATCCAAAAGAACTACTTAGATCCACCTAAGATTTGCAAAAATCATCAAAAATCCAAGTCTCGCCCTGAGCTTGTCTAGCTCAGACTGTTCTTCATATCGAACTCGGAAGATCTTCTCATTGTGAATGTCCTTGGCATCAAAAAGTTGAATCTGGAAAACTGAGATGATCCGGCAAGTTCACATTAAGAAATTCTGGTATTGGATGAAAACTTCTTAACTAATCATGAAACAAGGCCACGAATCAGAACTGTAAGGGGATTTTTTGTTCTTGGACAGAATGGGCACATCGATCTGTTTTGATCCAAAACTTGGCTCGAAAAAACCCAACATCAACTGCCATCATGGCTGCTTCAACACAAAGGGACAATGATGCGAAAGAAGGTGGTGACCAAGGCTTCTTCACGAAGTTCTGCAAATTGATATACCCCTAGCAGTTGGCGCATCTGCGTACTTGTCAGGTTGATGTAGTGTGCCTTCAGTATGCAGGTCATCATTTCCGGAGAGCAAGCAGTTCAAACAGGGCAATGGTAAAAAATGATGAGGTAAGAAACTGACATCCACGGACAAATTCAATAGAAGGTGCGGAGGAAGCTTAAACACTTCACTATGTTTGTGGTCACTTCCTCCCAACAAGAGCAAGTCATCCACGATCTGAACAGTATCGTTTGAACACATCTGCTGGCTGCGTTGAATTTGAGTGACCAAGCTGCCAAATTTCGAGTGACCTTGATTTGTGTCGGGCCATCGCATTGTGCCTGCTGCAGAATAGTTAGGAATTGCTTGAAAGAGGCATCATCCAAAGCCTGGATCGGAGGCTGGGAGTGTCAGTTCCCCATCAGGTGCCTCCGTTGGCCAATCCTGCGAGGCTTTAACATGTGAGTGATCCCGGCCTTTAGGCTCATCATCCGGCAAGGACAGGGGCCCAAAATGCACCGTTACTCATTTTATGACAACATCTGATTTCTATTGATTTCCGGTAAAGTATTCATTTCAAATTTGGCATCCCCGGCTTGGATGGTATGTCGGACTAATTATGTGAGTGATACCCGCTGGTGTACGGTATAAAAGTGATGGGTGGATTTCGGATGATTTCGGATAAGCAAACTTTCTCAAACATTGAACCATCAGGTTCAATGAAATTCAGACCGTTTTCTTTTTCCGTAGCATCGGCAAGCAACTGCACCATGACAGTCTGGACGTTGATTGGTCACATAATCCAATTCCAAGGTCTCTTTTTCTGGAATGACCTTAAAGGGACCCGAGCCGCAAGGGGGAACCCCCGTGAATCTCCGGCCCTGTATGTCACTGGACAATCACTGGAGAGATGGAAAAAACATGTGGCTAAATATTTGTAACTCGGAAAATTCAACAGGTTAAAAAAGTGTGTTTTTTCTGGGGGGGTGGATGTATATATCTATATAGATGGTTAATCCTCGAGACATGTGATGGTGCCCATGCCGTGCTGAGATTCTCTTACAGTTCACTATCACTGGCAGAAAGATTTCAACCAAACATGTTCAAAGGCTTGGATATGTTTGGATAATCGAAAGGTGTCCCTGACAAACATGCTGCAACCTATGGCTCGAAAAGCTGGGACTTTAGCAAATCATGTATCCCATGCGATTCTTCAAATCAAATCCTTGGGATTTTTTTTCTTTGAAAATGGGTCCTGCCTAAACACTGTAGCAATGGATTATGAAGATTAAGAGAGTTCCCTGAATAGAAATATAGATTATGCACCCACTGTTGCAGGGTTTAGGCAACCCCAAATTCTGTATATACTTTCATGATATACATCTATGCAGGAGTCTGCACATAAATAATCATATAGATATATCATTCTGCAAATCAGTATGTCTGTTGGTGCCACTGCGCTGCTGTTCACGATTCAAACAAAAAATGACCTTGCCTCTGTATCGATCATGTTTCTCTGCATTTCGAGAATGCCATGTCAAAAAATCCCCATGTTCCCTTTTCGTTTGCGTGTGAAAACGATTAATAACTAGCAAATGCCGTACATCTCTGACACAATTGATATCATCCACTGTCCCAAGTTCAGTCTCTGAATGTCTCTCAAACGTCTGAGGAAGTCTTTGATAGAAGTTGACCACACTATTTCCAAGCAAAGGCCAGTGTATACCAAACACTACCCGACATCAGTACACAAACATTTTGGAGCACTGTCAACGAATCAAACAGATAAACCCGTAAAAAATCCAAAATCTTCTTTGGGGTTCATTTCACCTCTGTGTCCTGTTCTTTTCACATTCAGCACATTCAACCAAGCTATCGGTTGGTCGAACATCCCCAGACACGGTCAACCTTCCAGTCTTGCCAAACGACCCATTCATGAAAGCTTTCAAGTCCTCTGTGTGAGCCCAATAATGGCTCTTGAGCATATCTACCTGACGTCACTGAGTTGAGCTAAGATTCCCCTCGTAAACGTTCCAGTCTCAAGATGTTCCCTTTTTGATTTCTGTTGTTTGGGGAAGTAATTTGCCTTAGGTACGAAGTGCAGCAATCTCACAACACAACAAAACAAACTTAGGCACTCATCATTTTTGCCGAACCACAGGTGGGACCCCACTTTCACGGGTGAAATGGCAGCTTTCCATCCTGAATGATCAAGGTACATGTAGATATATGTAGGAGAATGCCATAGACATTATGCCTTACCCTTGTTGTAACTATGTGGGGTAATATCAAGGTCTCCCTTGACATTGCCCCTCACTGGCCAAACCCTGAAGGATTCCACACACCGAGGAGCAATTGCGGATACAAGAGAAATCCTCAGCCACTGGGCGATGCTATCTACGACTGCAGCATGGTGTTTGACACTGCAAAAGCTGATGCTTGGACTGGCTGAAAAAAGTCATTTTTTTTTTGGCCGTGCTTATGAATACACAATACCGTATACCTCAGCTGTAGATCAATCCAGCCCTTTTATTTGGGGTAGCTCTAAGGTGTGCCAAGTATGTTCCAAAAAAGGTGCAAGTCATCGGCAGTTGGGACCTTTGGGTATGTGAGGATAAAAGGCATCTTCACCTGCATATACTGTGAAGGGATATGAAGGTGTATATATAATACTTTCGCATAAACATTCATATCATGAATTGTCAATTGTCATCTTTACACGCTTGGAACTTGCTTCACTATCACTTCAATATCACCAACATCACGATGAACATTGAAATTTCATAGGTTCAGTTTTGGGCTAGTTGCTGGTTGCTTCCACTTGTGCAAAAGCTTCTGAAGTAGCATCCTAATTATCACTACAGCCTTTAAGCTAAAAGACACTGATATGTTGCAACTTGCTATGTATTTGAAACAACCCTCTAAAAATGACAAACATCCAACATTAACCTGTACTTCAAAAATATGATCCAAGCACCTGCCCCCATCCTGGTCCACCTGACACCTCCATCCAGGACATCCACGACATCTTTGAACCCAGCAGCTCCATTCTCAGAAATATCCACCAAGTCCTTCCGTTTGGCCAAACCCGATTCCCATCGATCCAATAAAGCCAATGCTTGCGCCACATAGGCAGAAGAAGTGTTGCGGAGGTCCAACTTGTAGTGTCCCGTAGGGCTCTGAGGATTAAACAACAAGAACCTGAAAAAACGTTTTAAAAACGCCCTGCAACGATGGGTAAAGGTAAAAAAGAACAACAAAGTCGTGGGATTTGTTTCGTTGAACTCAATCAAACATATGCTGCAGTAAGCCTAGAAATGGACCCTGAGGAGATAAGAAACTGGTTGGTTCTTAGATATTCCTAGGGAGTAAACATGCCAACCAAAAAAAGGCGGCTTCAAGTTTGGCCATTGCTTTCTTTTTTCCCATTTCACCTACAAACAGTAGTGAACTCCCAAAAAATCAGTTGTTCGGTAAGGTGTGATCATTCAACAACGTGATCACAACACCGGTCCCCATGTTTCCGGGCAAATACATGCAGATTCCGACACACACACACAGACACACAGAAACAAACACTAAAAGAATCATCTGAGCAAAGGGAAAAGCACTCTTTGCACAACGTCAACATCTTGATGAATTCGCTCACATTGTCCACCCTCCGCATCGCCATGTTCATGGAGAATTTGCCTCCGACCTTGGATCGGGGGATGATGTGTCCTTCCTGGCCAACCCTTTTGATAGGAAAACTCCGTTGTACCTTCCGTTTCACAACAATTTTGAGGAACATAGGAAAATGAAATGAGACGAGCGGTTCAACATCTATGTATATATATATATATGTACAGAGTCAGTCATGTATCAAAAAGGTTTATAGCACCGTGTCCTATATACCAACCCAACCGTTCCACTTAAACGGCCAAAACCGAGGTGCTAAAGTTGGTAATAGTCGTGCAATGGTCGTACCCACCAGGGCTCGACTTGAAAGTTGTCTCAAATGGGTGGCCGTAAAGACCTGTGACTAGTTGTGACTGTTGGAAGAAATCCTGAACCAACTGAAAACAACAAAAATCTTGGTAAATAGTGAGATAAAGATGATAATTAAGCAGTAGTAATTGGTGCAGGATTTTTTCCACTAGATTCCTGGTCGATTTCCCAGTCATGTTAGAGTTTTACCAAAGGCAAGCGACGTAGAAACCATAAATCATGACATGGGAATCTGTCGGTGATGTGGAGCATAGTGCATCAATTCCAAGGGTTCAACAGGCCGCTCCCCACCACCCATGTTGCTACAATACGACGGGCAAGGGCGACTCGACCCCCTTGATGTAGAGTAACATGTTGCAAGGTTGGGAAATAAATGGAAATAACAAAGAGCCGTATTAAATTGTTTAAGCTGTTTTCCATCTTTCTTCTTCACCAAAGCTACTGGGAAATTGAGTCATGTTTGCATCCTCCGGGTCGCCAAAAGGGTCTACTATACCAGGTTACGCACGGCCGCCACTGCCAGAGGAAATGTCCCAAATCACAAGTTGAAAACACTCGGCATAGGGATGCACAATCAAATCAAACATCAATGAAAAGTATTGAAAAGTGGGGTATACAAACAAGTTGATGATAATACATATTTTACAATACAATATACTACAGCTATCAGGTGTTTGATTCTGAACTTCAGAATCACAAAATGACTCAAAAGAGAGAATGCAACTACAATCAAGAACCATGAAAAACCTATATACGTGCAGTAGAGGAAAAAAAAACATAGCACGCTGTCACCATCACTCACCTCACTTTGTTTGGATTTTGGTTGCTGTTCACGTTTCCCAACGCACCCTTAGGATTTCAGCAGCTCCAATCTCTATTCCGAGGTGCAAAATCACGCCCGAGGGCTGATAGCATTGCAAGTTGCTCCTGTGCCGGTGCATGCCAAAACCTTCTGTGACTAATTTCGTGCACATATTCTGCACCACTATCATCTGAACATCCAAATATCACGTTTCAGGCCCCTCAGGCTAAGGATTGGATTGTCAGGCTAAGGATTGGATTGTATCAAATTATATTGGGGCTACTGGCGGCTAGAGCAGTGTGGAATCTACAACCCTATTGGTTTCTTGCTCGTTTCAAGGGACGCGGCACAACAGCACCATGGTCCGTCGCTCCTGTTCATGGCCTTCCAGCATTCTCCACTGAGCCAAGAGGGGAATGAGTTTGCGAAAGTGCGGAGTAAAGCGCATCACTTGATTATACCTGCACCGCTTTGAAACAACATGAAAAAAACCAGGCGACTTACAACTTTAGGAATGTTCATGTGAGATGCCCATTCAAATGCAAACATTACAAGAAAGAAAAAACACATAAATTAAACATGAAACAAACATGCTCATGTTTTCATTGACCACCTTCCAACTTTGTGGTCAAAACATCTCTGTTAACATTTCCTTGTAAGCACTCATGATTGCTTTATGTTTATCAAATTTGAACTGCAACAGCCTTTGACCCATTGGAGCCGCTGCCTGGAAATGACTTCCCCAAAGTTGTCCTCTGGTACTCCTTTCACAGCTCTTTGCATGGCCTTTTCAATGCTGAAGCTCAATTCCAATCCTGAGAATTGAGGCAAGGACTGACAAATCATGGCATTTCATGAAGCGTTTTTTTGGGGTAACTGTTCGAAAGCATTTGATGTCATTTGAATATACCCATACTTCTGGGAAACTTATTGGTGAAAAGTAGATAAAAATCTTGAAAACACATTCTGATCGTGGCCTGGCTAACAAACAAAATATGTGGTGGCAGATCAATTGCTATAGTTTTTTGGAATACCGGAATGAATTGTACAGTATTTAAAAGATTCTAAAAGTGTATAAGTCCGGATACATGCCCCAAATAAACCCTCCAAATCGCAAGCAGTCCCATAGGGCAAGCTACTTCCCAGCATGGGCACTGGCCATACTCCAGTGCTTCCAGGTTGAGATGGCAACACGAAAGATCCAGAGTCGTAGGAAAGGTCATAGCAAGTCTCTGCAGGTTTTAACTGCAAATGGTGACCCACTTTATACCTTGGAGGCGGGCGATATGTGATGAATATGGTGCCATTTTTGTTGAGGTGTTGAATAATTTATACACAAAACGTGGATGTTCAAAAAGATATGCAACCATATGATATGCACATTGTGAACATGTAAATACACTCAATATTAACTACTGTAACTACTTAATGAATTCAAATGTATTGACTGTGTACTACCACACAAATTCGATAAGTTATCTGGACCCCCTAATGCCAAATGGATGTTCATCTGATCCAGCAACATCATGCTATATAATACGAAGAGGCAAGGAAGGGCATAGGTCATGACAAGTCTCGACTTGGAAAGGTAAAGGAATCGATCCATGATGCAAAGTCGTGGATTTGATGGATGGTCTGTTGATGGTTCAGAAATCCGGCGATCACCAGTTGATATGGTAAATATTTCTTATTTACAGGGCTTCTTACATGCCAGGTGGTTGCAACAGTACCATCTTACCCTGTTCTTACCCGCTTTCTATCTCTTTCTCAAAAAGCTTGGAGTGACAAGGGCCAAACACGTCCACGTGTTTTTTGGGAAAGATGCAATGTGCGTAATAGGGAACGATGATAGGGCCTGTCCAAATGTAGGGAGTAGCTTCCGCCAGGATTCGTGTAAGTAAAGACCTGAAGCCGCTTGGGGACACTCACTTGGACCCCAGGTTGCAGTGAAAGGTTGCAGATTGCATGGAAAGTGATGGATGAATATTAAAGAGGATGTTTCCTGAGCCTAAAGTTTATTTACACCATATTTCTCTCTATATATTTCATTTGATATAAATATACCTATTGTGAAAAAACAAAGAGTCACAATGATAATTCATCACCGTTGACTCAAAAGAAGGTCTCAGGTCACCCTCCCTCATTCGAAAGAGGAGATTGGAAGTGGGCAAGTAAACACTTGCTTGACTAAGAGTATCAGTGAATTCATCCAAAGTCACAATGTCATAGGAATTCATATCAACTGAATTCAACTGACGTATTTTTGCTGCACTTTTTCCATACCTTGGCCAACCCAAAACCAGTGAATCAATGATAATTCCCACCTGGATGCCCTCCACAGAAGGCATCAGCTCGCCCGAAAACGTATTCTCCATATCCTCGAAAAAAGGACAGCTGCTGGGAAAAAACGTTTTGACAATGGTGATTAAAGATATTATGTTAGCATATCTTGGATATAGTTCATATGAATATGTTATTAATATGTAAATGTACTGTATATATATATACACGTATCTGTTTTCTATGTTCTTGCCTCTTAGATTCTTAAATCAACTTAGCACAATACTGGTCCTGGTAGCTCCATGGATATTTGCCGGAAGAGCAACATAAACATTAACTTGCCTGCCTGCCTGACTGTAGCAACAAAAAAGTCACTTTATAGGGTGAAACCAAGCATTTTCATTGTTTGTTGAGACCTTTTTTTTTTTTTGGAGATAGCTGCTCATTCGATCTCATTCGCACAAAAGAAAATCAGAAAAGCACTCAGCAACGAATGCAGTGCTGGTATAGATGTCAACTCAAATTCTATTTCTTCATGAACATCTGCATCCAACATATTTTTAAACTACCCCAGTATGTAACCACTTCTAAACGGAATCTAAAAAATGCAGCTACTCAAATCCGCCGTTCATCAAGGATCCATTGAGATCAAACCAGACTTCTCACGTGCAAGTAGGCGAAGCAAGCAGCGGATGCCCATGATCCCTAAGGGATTATGAGCCACGTTCCTGGGCTTTTTTGTTTCACGAGTCAACCATCTGAAAAATCAGCCCTTGACACAAAAAAACAAGAGGCAGCATTGAAAACTGATTGGCCAGTTTTGGATGACCCAATACCTGAAAATCTTTGTTAAACCACAAGGATTACAAATAAGTACACTGCAGCAAGTGTCAATGTCGTCAAACGCCTGCTTTGTTCTAAGGCGTCCTCCATCACCTGGATGACTCGATGACGTGCGGCAGATTCGTCTGAATTTGATATGGACTGGAGGAGTGAAACATCGTGGTGCTATGCCCTTGCCTCCCAACAGTAGAAGGGAGAACTTCAAAACGCACTTTGATGGCTTTACTGGATGGTCTGAACCAACCAAAAACTCTTCTATACCATTTGATTGTTTCAGACCATCATTATGAAGCATGGGGAGGACACACTGAAAAAAATTGGAGAAACTGTGCCCTTAATTTATTACCATTTTACGACATCCTGGATACCCACCCGTCACCACCCTCAACTCATCCAGTGATAGGTGCCCTTCCCCCGAAAAAATTTCCCGCCGAGCGGCTAAAGCCCCTCGGAAGTCGATCCGATTCATTGAAATATCCAGACTTTGCAACGACACCCCTTGCACCTTCGGAGAGGCAGCCGGTTGTGACGGTTGCTGAAAATTGAAAACGAGGATTATTTAAAAGGGATTCTTTTGGAAAAAAAACAAAACTGCGACAAAGATGTTACAACTAAATTCGGAAACTGGTTGCAAGGGGTTTATATAATTGATAAGTTATCATTAAGTTATCTATATATATATAACTTTGTGTATGATAAACAAAGTATAACAAAGTTATGATACAGTAAATTACTATGGCACAGTTTCTACACGAACCCGGAAATTGATATGAGGTGTCACAATACATGAAGTTCCTGCTGCGTCATTTCACGAAAGCTATGACCTCAAAGATATTCAAGGATCTATCCTTGCCATTGCACACAAGCAGTACTGTTCCTGCGCAGCTTTCAAAAAACACTGGGATAATTTTGATTGATTAGTCTCAGAATCATCCACACTTTTGTATGTGTGCAAGTCGGGACACCAGTTCTTCAATGAAAAAAACGCATGGCGAGATGTTATTCTTCTGCGAACATGCTGCACAGTTAGCCAGGCCCAGCTGCCTCATCAACGGATCAGCAAGTTGCTGATCCAGCATGGAGTCACGGTCGTGGGATTTTGTGACTATGTAAGCACATGATCTGCAAAATGGAAGCTGAAACTGAACCCCAGGAAGATGGACAAGATTAATTTGAGAAATCAGATTGGATTTCATGTGTAAAACTCTGGGTGAGGATAAATTAAGAAGGAAAAAACATCAGAACACACAATCAAAATTATGCCGGACGGTTTCTGCATGTTCACGATTGGGAAGGGGTGGAAGACTGCATGTCGGCGGCCCGATTGCAAGTCCGGTTCAGTCAACCTAAAATCATTCACTCTCATGCGTGCAAGGTTTTTTCAAATTGCAAATGCAAGTATTTTATTCGAAATCACATCAATGTAGCCCTCATTCAAACATCGCCATTTCAATGCGCAAACCATGTAAAATTTCAGTTGCTTAATCATATCACCTCGTTCCCCGCATTCTCAAACGCTCGGAGTTCCAACGAGGTGCCGCAGCTGTTTGTGGCTGGAGACCAACTCACCCAAGTATTTGAACTCATCTGCTTCCAAGCAGTTCCTGCAAAAGAAACATACAACATAGCACTATAGACCAGATACAAAACATGACACCATGGAAAACCATGGTGAGAAAACAAGAGAACAAGTGAAATGAAGTCTACACGTTACAGCCAAATTCTACTACCTAGATGAATAGATCAAAAAAGTTCATGTCTTCGTGTTTTTGAAATACATATTATAAATGCATATAAATGCAATATATGTATATCATATATTCTAACGCTATATCAAATCACATGCATCTTCCATTAGCTGTCTTTTGTCTTGCTTTGAAAATAATTCAAATTGAAACTACCTCCCGAACACCGCTGTTCCAACGTTGAGGCTCCATCCCATATCCAGCGCTTTGATGGTTTGCCGTCCGCCCAACAAACGTTGTAAGCAACGTTTCACATCCATGGCACCCCAGCCCAAACCAGCATTGCAAAACCTCAAGGTTTGCAAACCTCAGAGGTTGGGAAGATCCACATCTTAGCTCCAATGGGTCGAGCCGTTGGCAACTCGAAAAAAGTCGAGTTGCCTTTCAAAACTGTTGGTTTTTCCACAGAAACTCTAGGGATTGCAGAGGCGCCAAATTCACCAAAAACAAGAATGATGGAAGCATGATGGATGAGCTTTAGCTTCTGGCTAAGCATTTATCATTCTTGATTTGCTTGGGAATATGGGTGAATCCGCTGGCCCTGGATTGCACGTGAAGCAAAAGAACAATATGAACTAGCTTCTCTTGTTTTTGCACTTGGCTTGGAACATTTCAAAAGCATGTGCATACATATCTATATTTTACAAATATCATGAAACCATACCAAACAGCCAAACAAAAATAAAGAGATCAAATAAACCTTCCCTCCCAACCCCAGAACTTTAAGCAAAGAGTGGTGTGCTACGGTGCTTCTCCACTGCTTCACAAAAAGGATCCAGCTGCCTCATAGAAAACGATACTCCACTCACATCGAGGAAACCTCACTGGAAATCAAGTTGCTCAGTTTATCGTCGTGTGAAAATGGTGCAACGCTGAAATGATGGATGAGCCAAAATATGAAGAACACCTACATCTTGCCTTGAAAAGCAATAAGTTACATAAACACTATGCTATATGATTCATATGCCTATACGCTCTACATGATGTGTCTTACATGTTTTCTTTAACAACTGAGACCAAACCCGCTGTCTTGTTTTGGTGTTTGTGGGACCTGTAACACATTTTTCACTACTGTAGTCAACAGGAAATCGATGCTTGACCTGCCTTTCTGCCCAAGATTGAAATCATGCAAAACACTTCCCAAATTAGAGTACAACCCCTTTGACCAAAAACATGCAAAACGACACAATGACACCATACACTTACACTATGGCACCAACCGCGCATGAAACCAGCAGCATGGCAAGCAAGAAACGTAGATTGGCTCCACTTTCTCCTTGCATCAGTTTCACCAAGCCTGCTTGTGCATGTTGCAAGGCTCCAGCACAATCTTTCAAACTCAGTCGCTCCAAAACTCTCTGGTTTGATGGTGAGAGAAGAACGTCCTGGCGGGTCGCCGATAAAAGCCCCGGTAAAACGACCCCGGTTGTTACCTTTTGATTACTATGTGACCATTTTCTCGTGGCTTCATTTTACACCTATACAACTGCATGGGAAGTTTTCAACCCTTGTATAAGACAAAATCTCCGGGGATTTGATCATTGCTCAGGAACAAAGAAGTTACAAGTTAATGGCTATGGATCGCATGGATAGCGGATCATAACATAATGACATAATGAGATCCAAAGAAAAATCCTGAAAATATATACCAAAAAAGAACTCCTGAAATTTCAATATAGACCTGCTATGTCAGAGCCCAATCCCTCAGTGGTCCAAATTGACACATGATTTCTGACAATTGCCACATCCCAAAAACGTCCGCGTCCTTGAAGAAGGTGCCTGAGCGGTCACACATCCAAATAGAAAAACACATCTGAATACACAGCAAGGAATTACGCGGCAAGGAATTGACAAAAGATATACAATACAATAGATCTAATATGTATACATTAAAAACAAAACAATGATTGTATATATTCAATTTTTACCTAATGACCAAATACAGTACTGTATAATTCAAACAGTACTTGCGGAACATATCAAGATGTATCAAGTGCGACAGGCTAACAAGGCTGGCATTCTATTGCGTAGCGGCATCCAGTTATTCATAAGATCAGGGCTATTTTACCCATGACAAAATTTCATCTAAAGAAGCATCAAGCAGCCTGCTCCAGCACAGATGTTCAACAAAAACCGCCATATCTAGCCCAACATACACTTATGTACACACCACAAATTTTGTGAATTTCACAGTCACGGTTTTGCTCCAAGTGGCTCAAGGCTGTATCAGAGAGTAATCGACCACCACTGAGATTCACTTCCTCTACTCCTCCAGAACGCCCAACAGCGCAAAGGGTTAACAAATCGGAATCCACCAAGGCCTGTCAAAGTGATCACGTGGGCTGACTTTGGGCCATTTTGAGGGGCGGGCGTACTAGGTGAAAACTATCGGTGAAAACGATGCTGTTTCTTCAAACTTCTTTCACAGGTAAAGTTCAAAGAAATACAACTTTGTAATATTGTGACGTGTGAACAAATGGCTTGATTCCACATAACAAATCTGTCAGCTGGCAAATTCAAAAGTGCATAACACATCAAGTGTCTTCAAATAACCATGATTACAGAAAGGCCATCTATATACCAAAAAGGTAAACTACAGTAATTCTATGTAATTCTCATTTTAAAAGGAGAAAACGTTCATTCAATCAATTCCATCGTGAGGGTTGGAAGTCGCCCGAGCCTTGCCACCAACATCCACCTTCTTTGAATGTCCCGTGACGAAGCTGGTGGGAACGGGTACGACCTGCACCCGTTTTTCGTCGGTTTTTGTCAGGTTGTCTCATGTTACATTTATGAAAACACAGAAGGGCGGCCGTTAGAGTCAGGAACAGTCAGGCACATGTATGCATGCATACATACATACTTGCCAACAAATATAATAATGACAATGATATATATATCATATATATATATATCGAAATGATGCTATTAGTTCTGTTGTCTGATTTATTGTTTTGTCTTTTTCATGAGTCATCTTTACCCATCAGTCCAAATCTGGCACAACTGGCACAGATCAACCCCCCAACCTGCTCTCTTTGGCAGGCATAAATGTACTGTTTGGTTGGTGAAGCAAAGTCATCGCCGAAATCGTTGCAATCTGAACCACTATAAACAGGTATCACGGCATGCTCCTTGGTGAGGCACACAGGAACATGTGTCATCTTTAATCTATCAAGATATAATAACATCTTAAGCAAACTTCCACAATGCCAGTAGCTGTAGCATGTGCAGCTGTGGATTTGATGGTTCTTGAAAACAATGATGCGGGTTCAGGATTGTGTGAGCCTGGATTCGGCCTTGGTATGCCGAGATAAACAGTTTGTTTGGTTGATGTCATGATCTACTTACTTTACATTACTGTACTACTTTCTTCAAGTTCCCTGCGTTTATCCTGGTAAACCTGTCTGTCGATCTGCAGTACATATCGTTGAACCTGAAGGTCATCCGTTGTCCACGACTTTGCTGAAGCAACATTCTATTCAGGTCATATCTTTCACTACCTCACCTTCAAAATCATGCACGGAGTTGTCCATAAATGTCTTGTCACAGCACTTTGAGAGACCTGAAATGGGAGCCAAGCTTCAATCCACTTAATCATTTGACTCATGTGTGCAGTCCAGCAGTTCAAATCACGAGAACCTATCAAAGATATAAAAGATCAGGTGCAGTAGTAAGTATCATTATCACACCCTCCATAAAAACATATAAAAACAACAGATTCCAGCATTGGGTTGGAAAATCAAGTTTCATTGATTTTCTTTGCATATCAATATCAACTTTTTTGGGGGGGGAGGGGAAGTCATGTTCATGTGCCAAGCTTCAATGGGCGGCAAATGTCCACTTCGAGTAGAGCGTCTAGACCGTGATGGTGACAAAACATGATCCTCTCCAGTTGGACATGACCTGGAGGAAAAACGGATAGACAAAAAATGAGGAAACAAATTCTAGAGATTCAAACATTCATAGCGTACAAATTCACAACCACGCAGAGAGGTATATATAGTTATAGACTCTAATATAGGAAGGGCAAACATATTTCGAACAAATAGACAACACATGTAAACGATTCTGGACAAAAAAAAACACACACAATTATATACTGAATACCATCTCTTTCTCATGGATAACTATCCCCCAGGCAGTCTGTCTGTCAAGAGACCCGAAATGAGGTGCTGGGCTGTGATCCGAGTATTCCTTTTCCATCAGACCACGACGGCCTCTTAGAGCCGGCAATGGCACCAAGTGAGGTAACTCCGAATATTTGGAAGTCATCGTCCTCTCCTTCCTGCCAGGTTCAGGAAAGGATCTTTGGAGAAGGTAAAGAAGAAAATATGAAATTTCTCTGAGGTGAAATATTTTTTGTGCTCAAATTGCTGACCTGAAGCTTATGTGGTATATCCAAATTTTTGAGGGTTTTGCATCGCCTGAACTGAAGCTCATTATGTTCATGAGGACCAGGATTGTTGAGAAGCATTGATTACAACTGACTATATAATTGCAAACCACGAAGTCTGAATGCAATAACTGTAGGCATGTGAAAGTCAATCTTATCCCCTGCCTTGCAGTGGACATACGATGTTGGTCTAATCCAGATTGGTACCACCACATCTTGCGATCGTTGCGCATGGAATTGGGAGGTGTAAATCTATCTTGGTCGAGTTCCACTGAAGCTGCTTCCTGCGGAGCCCATGAACCCAAATCCGGCCAAAATGGTGACTTGTTCATAGGTAAGGACGTTGTTTGAAGCTCAAACCAACTCAAGGTCACCACTTGTGAAAGCAAATTCCAATTCAAGAAACAGAGTTATGACCTACTACATTTCTTCCACACATTTTAGATATTTGACTCTTCCGTGACTTTGCCAGAACTCAAGGAGAATTAAACAGTAAACACGACTGAGACAATCATGAACATGAACGGATGATATATGTGCCTATAGTTGAACAAATGTCATCTGACTCTTAATAAACTGCACCAAACTCAGTCAGCAACAAATTGTGAAAAAACAAACTAACAACATATTACCATCATTATCACAAATAGCATTGATATCATGTTGACATCATTCTCATTTGATCTATTCCAGGATCTTCCCTCTTGGTGGCCCCCTGAGTCCTGCAACGCTTCGGAGGTCATCAACGGCACCTTGTCCCGATGGCGTGGTCGCAGCTCAGGCGCTGACTTCACCGTGGACAAGGCGGCGGAACGTGCCGATTTCAGCTGCTCCTTGAAGCACATCTCTCAATTTCGTGAAACTCCCAGAATCAGCACGAACTAGCTAATCTAGCTAATACAGTAACTAAGATAAGATATAAGTAACTATAACTACAACTGACTAGCTAATTGACTAAATAACTGAGTAATTGACCAACCAACTACAGATTTCCTCTGTTTCGCCCTTGCACCTTACCATCTCTAGCCACACATCTCAAATTGACTCACACTTTCTCAACCGAGCATCGGAGATCCCTATCTTCACGTCCGGAAGATCATCAGTGAGCCGTTTGGGCTGTATCCAACCACTGCCATTCAGTGCTGGCAAACACAACTCGGTCTTGGCCTTGAAGTTTTGGCACCAACCAAGCTATGAAAAGAACAGCAGGGCTGCAGGGCTGCTTGTTTTGGTCGCATCAATGGAATCCAGGATCACTGGGAAATTGCCACTCTTGGGACTTTCATATTCGGAAATCAACCATCTGAAACAAGTGCAAACAAAATTTATTGCAATGAAATTATCTTTCCCAAGCATCCCCAAGTTTCCAGGCTAGAAAAAGAATAGCGACATCTTGGCTTTTTCAAGCACCTGGCCCTAGGCGTCATAGTCTTCAATGGCACTAAAGGTTTTCCCCCATTTTCCAAGCCAAAGGGCAGGAGTCAAAGGTCGAGGATCACCTTTTCGTGTCCCACGATGAAAGGCTTTCCAAAAGCCATGGATTCGGCGCAAAGGATCCTCATTCGTAGGATCCGCATCCTGCTTGGCTACCTGGGAAGCTTTCCCTTGAAGGACGGAGATCCCTTGAAAATCACCATTTTTAAGTGAGGCTTGTGGGTTTTCCATTGAAATTTGCTAACTATAGTTCATTACAGTTCAATCAAATCTTTAGTTTCAATTACAAACCTCGCTCTCTGTCGGGGATGGCCTGTGCCTACCTCAAGAAAAACTCAGAATGCCATGCTGCGATGCAACTTGTGCTGCATCATCATGTATCATCTTTACATATAATTTGTATAAGTGGAATCCAAACATCTGATAAGTTCTCAAAGTATCATGCAAGAAACAAGTCAGTCATTTCACCAAGATAAGTTTTTGCAGCCAATATAATATACCTTGAACAAAAAAGCCAGGATGGGTCCAATCCAAGCTTCCATTGCTTGCTGCAGGGCATCTTGCTTTGTTTTCTCCAAATCAAGGATATACTCCTGAGTCTGGGGAGAGCAGCCAGCTGTGTGAATCTGAGAAGAACTGTCTATGAATGTCGTGCTGTTTGTCTGCCTCAAGTACATGCACTTTGTTTGCATGCATACACACACACACACACTCTCGTCCAGATGCAAACGCACTATGTCATTCCAAGCTAAAAAACAAACTAACAAACAAACAAAAAAAAGACAGAGTCGAGAAACAAAAAACCTCGGATGGAAGCAAAGGCCATCATTATAGTTTTTGTGCGGTGACTCAAGAGGAGACTGGGGTCTATATTCCGACGGGGATGTCAGAAGTTGCAAAACGTTCCATCTAGTTTCATCCAAATGTCACCTGTGTCTACCCTCAGTGAGAACAATCAATTTGCCAAGTCAGTTTCTATAATAAACTTTCAGCTTCTAGATTAGAAGTAAGTGAGCCATTTCCAGAAGTGGATATTGGGGCTTGAAAAAATCATGCCAGAGTCTCCCCAAAATCTGTAGAAGTTCACATATCAATCTCTTTTTCTTCAGTATTTAACTATTAACCACAGGTAAGTAATCTTCATATCTTCAGCTTTAGTCCAGTTACCTGCAGTTCCGCCTCAATACACCGTTCCATGTTGTTGTGCAAATGGATCCGTCGTCCAAGATCTTGCAATACATCCCGACGTGTTATCCAGGCTGGATGCTTCTGATTCTTCCAGAAAGTGGTCAGCAAATCCATCCTGAATTCATGTGACCCACACTTGTTGAAAGCCAAGATGTCCACAACAAGGATGCTGAAAAAAAAACTCCCTGAAACTAGGAAAAAAATTCACCAGCCCCAAAAAGGAAACTATCAATTTTCAGGTGCTATGTTAGTTTAAGGGAGGGTATTGGATCTTCGAATCTTCAACCCACCAACCAACAGTCACCTTTAGAATTATTACATCTTTAGGATAAACCTTCGTTTGCCAGTGTGACTGGGGTAGGGGTAGATCCAAAATATCTACCTACATAACTGCATATAGTGCATCATGATTCCAAAAAATTGTCAGGAAGGTTCGGGAAGACCATTTAAATTGAAGAAACCATTCATCATGGACATAAGCACAAAAAGAGCATCAAGGCGCTTTTAAACACAGTGGAAAAGCAAAGGCGAACACTATCAGAGATAGTTTTAACAAATGTTGATATGTAAGTCACTCACTTTATAGCTAATAGCGGGCAGGCAAATCTCTGCTACAAACTTCCCAGTACAACAACTGTTGCATCAACATCCCATCAAAATCCCAAGCATCAATTTCCACTCCAGGCTTTCGAAGTTGATTATGGCACGAGCATCCTCGAAAGCCAACATGTTGGAACACTCATCCCCGTGTATGTTAGGGAGCCTGGGACCCCACGCATAAAAGAACCAACGAAATACAGTGCCTGCTCCTAGCTGCCGGTTACCTTTTACATACCTCTCACTACGTTAAATACACAAACATCCCAAACATATTACATTACATATAATTATACATACCATACCATATCGCTAATACCTACCCGTTTCTATTCGTTTCTTTCTGCACAAGGCTTCACCTCAAGCAGTCCTTGTAAGTGGCCAACATCTTGACACCCGCCTCGCTTTGCGACGCTCGACGTCGGATGAGATTTCTCGACTTGGCATCTCCAAGGAGCCTTGGTTAAAACATCATGCCATCTGTGATTGGAAAAGGAGATAAACAAAGTTCCTTGGATTAAAATTAAAGATATAGGATTAAAAGAACACGTACAATCACCGCTTCACATTGTCTAAAGAAAATGTATCGACCAGTGGGTGTTGGACTCTGCAGGGAACGAGTCCAACACTTTCCCATGGAGTCTCGTCTCGCAAAGGGGTCTGGTTTGGCCTAACTGTGCAGCAAGTGGTGTGCTTGTCACTCAATATCTGCGATTCCATAAAAACACATCCAGTCTAGAACATTCCGTCCTACACACGTAAAACCATGACCAACAGTTTTGTAGAACTAATTTGATTGCACTCAATTTCTAAAAGAGGCTTTGACATCTGTGACGATTTGTATCCATACATTTTCATACGGAGCAGGAGTTTTTGAAGGCACAACAGCCGCCCCAAACAATCGCACCGAAGAACATCACCACTAAAGGGTGTTTACTCCTGGTGTTTCGCGACACGAAGTCAATGAAAATGCCATTGGCACCACGAAAGCCCGCCTGACCCAGAGAAAAACAAATCATTCTCACTGTCACGAAAGTCCACCCCGTATTTTAATGAATATAATTTAATTGAAGCACCTTTTGTCGATAATTTAAAATCCTGGAATTGAATATTGAAAGCTCCTTCCAGTTGGTGTCAATCCCTGTTGGCGAATTGTAAAAAGCTGGTGGTTTGGTGGTTTGTTCCAAAGCATCCGCCTCAATCCTGGTCTTTGGTGCAAGTGCTACTGGCTCCACACTTTCCCCTGAGCTAGACTCGCCAAAGGAATCATCGCCATCATTGGCAAGGTCGCCCAAAGCTTTTCTAAACTCTGCTGCTGCTTCGGACTGATCTATTTTTTCCTCGGGCCGAAGGTGACAAATATCAAACAAGCCTTGTGGTGATTGAAATGCACCACAATACCAAAGCAGTGACAAGCAACATCAGTTTTCAAGCTCAAGCTGCCAATCATCGCCAATCATCCAAACAAAGAAACATCACCACCAGCTAACAAACTAAATGAAACACCTTGAAATGACTAGCTCTGAAGAGAGTATCTTAATCACCTTCACTGCAATTAAACAAGGAATCAGCTATCAAATTGATACAGTTCGGAATTGTTGCACTTGGATCTTGAATCGAATGTGAAACAATAATAAATGCATATGTACAATTCCCCCCTACCAAAATACAAATAAAACGCACACCAACAAGTTTCCAAGGACATCTCCACCTCACTGGTGGATTCTATCCATGGGCCCGTCGGCCATCACTAAACCCCTTGAGGGTGTGGGCCGCCCCCCGAACCACTGAGCCACAAAATGACATCAAGGCCATTTAAGACTAAAGGCACCAGTGAAGCTTGAAATAAAGCTGGATGTGTTCGACATAAACGCCTTGATTTAAAATGCAAACTCTATTTACTGTATGCAAATGTAAATATAAAAAATATATATATTATATATATATGTATGTAAATATCTAAAGATATACGTACATACATCTATGTTCGGTTTTTATCCATCTAAGTTTGCGTGTTTATGTTGCAGAAAAATGAGTCAAGGCAATGCAGCATGTATAATATATCCAGAAAAACAAACATGGAAAACAATTGAAAGTTTGGCCATGACTCACAATTGTACCCAACGTCAAAACGCTTTCTTGACTATGATATACACAGGTAGTTCTGATTTTTTTTCAGGATGGATCCTAACTACGCAGAAGTGACACAAAGAACTTATCAAAACCCATCGCATGCAAGTTCCCAAGTACATCTTTGGATCTTTGCGTTTCCTTTTAATCCTATGTTGGCAAAAAACACAAGGAAATATGATGAACCCATGATGAGACATGATCCAAATGCTCCATATATGGATTTCTCCTTCTCTCTCTCTCTCTCTCTCCCTCCAGCACCATCAATTCATGTCCCTTTTGTAGGGAGATGCGTAGCCCATAGGAAGCTATATGGATTACTTACCTACATTTTGGTAATTAAAAAAAATCCACAAAAAAATTCCCTGTGGAGCATATGGGTTGTCACTCCCATGGGCCATCTCCGATGGCCCATTTTCCCCGTTCTCATGGGGCCACGGGCTGCTGAGACTGAGGCACGTTTTCCTGCTTCATTGGCAGACCTCGTTGGAAACACAGCATGGTGCGTTGCGGAGGATTTCTGAAGCACCACTGTAATACCCGAAGATACATACAGCATATACATGATCTACTAACTAAGAGGTGGAAATAAATTAAATTAAAGTACTCTGTAGTTCAAAAATGGCAACAACCAAAAAAATGGAAAGTAATGTAGTGCCCTTTGTATGGGATATGTTAGTTCCCTAAAGGGTAATGAAAATCATTTCTTGGTCGCCGAAGGGTTGGTGCCTCAGTTGCTCCTCATGGGACTTTGAAGCTTTCAAGTCCTGTCACACGAAAACCGAAAATGTGGACAGTCATGTCTTGTACTTAAAATGTTGTTTTCTGGTGAAGCAAGATGAAACTCCAAGACAATATGCTGTGAAAACTCCAAGTTTAGGTTTATGTTGGAACTCTTTTTTTGTAAGTGGCGAGGGTACTCAAACTTTTAGATTGAACCGCACTAGAAAAGTCCGCGAAGCATATAATCAGGACATGGAAGTGTGTGTGTGTGTTAACTGTTAACCTCACATCATAGTCATGATACAGTCGATGAAAGAAATCCAACGCCATCTGGGATACAATCCTGTCAGTAGTGATCAACTGTAAGTATATCTAGAAATGGGTGCAGGATGTCTTCCAGTATGTCACGATAATGTGGCTTACAAAGAGGACATGGCAAACAAGCCCAACAAACATAGCACTATCCACTGTTAGCAAGTCTTTGTAGATGCAAATGGCTGGAACAAAATACGACTATTGCCTCTCAATACCACAAACAACACGATGAACAAAAAGACACACATATGGCATTATAATATGATATAATGAACATACATATCTATTCATATTATATTCACATATATATTGTCATATCATATATATATATATAAGGAGATATACTGACTGATATACCGTTGATTTACCTGCAAACCTACAGCTTCTCCTGTTCCAACTTGGAGACGCTGCCTATCAGAGTTGCCTCGGATGTGACCACCGGATAGATCATCCCAAACGATAATGGCAGCCAGTTTACTCCCCTGAAAACGATCACATGACTAGCTGGAAAATCACCATTTTTAATATATAATGTAATAATTAGGGGATACATCTTCATTCATTGATGATTGTGTTTTCGATTTCCATGTTAGTTTACCAAAGGGTACCTAATTCTTTTAGGTGGAGCAACTTGAAATAAATTGACGAAGAAAGAAACAAGCCTCCTCCAAGAAGATGCATGAATCCGAGAAAATGTTAGTTGTGCCCCAATGAAACGTGCCATTTGCAATCTTTCACATTCTCAAACTTGAAAATCCACAACTTGCAATGCAAACATCTCAAGCAATGATTGAGATGACTTGACCACAGAATTGGTTGCTCCCCCTAAACACCAAAAAAAAACAACAAGTCCGTCAAACCATCAGTTCCAAACGCTCTCCGCTTTGGCAGAGGATAGGTCCTTGTTGGCCTTGGAAGACACCACCATATCATGTGATGTCAAGATACACCATTAGTGTAAACTTAAGACTCAACCTTTCAACCAGCCTCAACTTCCAACATCATGGAATCACGGGAAAAACATCTCTCCTACCCATTCACCTCACGAAAAAAAAAGTGCTTATGAAGCAAAACAAACATGACTCAAGTTCTGTGAATCGCTGCTTTGTTGCATCTGTTGGTTTCATATTCCCACCGGCCACATCACTACTTTAGGCTGCTTGGCGATCTCCAACTCATGGGTTCGGTTGTCCAACTCCGACCTTGGACGTTGACAAGGAGATCCCATGCTTCGATTGATTTCAAAACGGGAAACCCTGAGATTTTGGGAAGTTGAGATTGATCAAAAATGGTACAACACAAATACCCAATGATCAAAGGAGACTTTTAACAAAAATCATTTTGAGTCCACGTTTTCAGTTTGTCTGTTTCCAATACCATCCATAGAACCTCAGCCACTTGAGCTGTCCTTCCGTGTTAGCTTCGTGCTCTTCTAAACCTTGCAAGGGCAAAGGTTGTCACTAGTGAAACATCCTGTGTTTTTCTGGCTGGGGGGGTATGCAATGGCAGGTCTTCATGACAGGTCCAAACATGGAAAACTGGTGCAAAATCTTATTCCGAAGAACAGATGGATGGTGCATTCTCCAACTTCTGCATCCTAAATCATACCGTACCATACCTAGTTCCAGGAATACGTGGTACATCGATTCACTAGGTCATGAATGTTCCACGTGGACTGCTGAAGAACTAGTGTAGCATAGATCTAAACACAACTCTGTATTATATACATATGTATATGATGTATGTATATGTATACAAAAATGCCCTATAAAATGCATAATTTATTATCAAAAACTAAGATAGTTAGTTTTGAACTTATGCATTTTTTCCACAAAAATATCTCTGATCTCATCTCTGTGCAAATAGCCCATCACACAACTCCCAATTCCCAACTCGTTGCCCCAGTCACTTTCGATTCGATCTCTCAGTTGCCAATCCTTGGGGTTTCGACATCTTCAGGTCACAACAGGGGTGAAAACAACCTGCCCTAAACCTATGACCACCACCATCAAAATGGCTCCAAATCACTGGAAAGGGTCACTGAATGAATTGGCAACTTGGAATTTCCTTCAACTTTTCAACCAACCAAATCGTGGCAAGGGGAAACCTGAGCTTCCTGACACGTTTCTTGACCTCAGCCACTTTTTGATCTGCTTCTTCCACCTGAGATTACTGGAAAAATCCCAAGGTTGGCCGGTTGAAGGGCGCGGGCCAGGGATATCTGGAGACGTTGAAGCCACCTAAAATTTCCAGAAGATTCGTAGGTGAAACACAAGATGAATGCGGGGTTCAATCAGTTTCGCCCATAACAATATCATAATCAAACTTGTAGGAAACCAATTTAGAAAGTGCTGCAATTAGTTGCTTCAACATGGCTCGGCTTGAGGAACAACAACAACAACAACAACAACAACAACAACAAGTCTATCAAAAGACTGTCATCACTAGCTGGAACGTGAGGACATGCAGTGGAAAAAACAAAAAGATCAGAAGACTCCCAGGGCGCTCACTTTCCGTGCGCTCTTCACGGTTTCGGGCCAATCCCAGCAGTGAAACGGTGTGGAAATGGTGGGAAAACCCAGTGCCAAGGATTCATGATCAACACGATTCTGCATGATGATGTTCATGCAAGCAAGTCAAACTGGACCGAAAGTCAGTGACAAATTGGGATGTCTCAAAATCCTCTGCAATTATATCAGGTTTCTGCCTTCTTGGCACATCATTGGTGTGCCAAATACCCTTGTTCCAAGGGTGGACACGGAATACCTCGGGACCTGACCCGGCGACTGGGGGCATGAAATGCGAGGATCTTCCTCGCTCAGCTGGGAGCTATGGAAAGTTGCAAATGTTGCAGGTCCGAAATGGTATACATAAATATTCTAAAATGTTCACTTCTAGAAGTCTGCGAGTATGCAATAAAAAGATATCAAAAGTCATTGCATCAATTAGACAAGGGTGGCTTGTTGGATAGCTTTACTTGCACCTCCACTCTTGGTCATGCTTTGCTCCCAAACATGGGAGAACCAATGGAGACTGAGCTTGCGCAAATTCTCTGCACAGCAAGGCTTACTGGCCCTGAATGGTCAGCCTTGAGTGTTTCTGTGGAAGGGAGTCGGCACCTGGAAAATCAAAGCACTGGCAAAGAAAATAATCATCCAATCTGATTTTTGCGGCAACTATTGTTATAGTAGAAGTATCATGAAAAACGCCTCCTTAAACGGAGGTTGCAAAGTCACACACACACACACACACTGATGAGAGTTCTACATGGTTGTCTGGTGTAGTGCGAGGTAGGGCATCGATATGAAGTAGGCCTCATTTAAAATATATATAACATGGTCCTAAAATAGCTCATCATCGGAGAAATAGCCCAGTTGTTGTAGTTCCTGGAAAATAAATCGAAAGGGTTCTAAGCTTAGCAGCTATTCAACGGAAATACGGAAATGCAGGTACGTTTGCGCCGGGTGGGGGGGGGTGTCTTCGTTGGCCGGAGACCCCCCCCCACCCTCTCCGGCCCCCTGCTGTAAAATTGTTGAAAAATCATTTCACCGTGTTCCTAGGTGTTTTCACACACACGCCCCCTGAAGGGGGCGATAATTGGGACCTAGAGAAGCAAATCCCATCAACAGAACAGAAGTC
>DF239316.1:139395-228578 GCA_000507305.1 Breviolum minutum Mf 1.05b.01 | reverse complement strand
GCTGGATTTTTGGTCCACCTGACAGGGACCATTTTGGATCTGACCCAGAAACCTCTGGGCTCATTTTGACACCTGCCAACAGGCCAGAGTTGCACAAACTGGCACCCAAACACAGAAGGAAAAAGTACTGCTGCTTCTGCTGCTTGGGTGCTGTCTGAGTGCTAGTTCCGTAGGACTTTTCTCGTGACTTGCTGACATAAAGTAAACTACAACTTCTTGTTGAGGACATCCTAGGAAGGTCATAGACGCCTTGTATTTTTGGGACGCAGTCATGCTTGACCGAATCTGTTGAATTTTAGCGAATATTTTTGGATGAGGCTGCTTCATTCAGATTCAAGTTTTTTTATTCCAAAGAGATGAGATCCTCCTTGGACTGTATAGAAGTGGAGTCCCTGCATTAGGCCGTCTCTCTATCTGGGTTTGTGCCCCAGCACCTGTATGGTATAGCCTCTTTGCAGATCTGTTGAGCCTTGCCAGACCTTCACTCTGAGGCTCTCCCGTCATCATTCCCTTCATGATCTTGCCAGGTCCTTGTTGCGATTGCAGGCTTTTCTTCAGGAACGTTTTGTATCCCTAAATTCATCTCTATTGTAGTATTCGTTGCAGGATATGATACTACATGTACATTCAGTTTCAAATCTTCAGCTTGAGATAGTTCTGGGATTTGAGGTTGACAGCGACAGTGACGTGAGAGAAACTTCTCCAGGCGTTTTCACTGTGCGAAAATCATGGGTAGCTGTAGCCGTAGTTGACGGCTCCAACCCGAAGGTTCTACAGGTCTTCCACTCGGCTTGGCAGCTTCCAGGCAGGATACATAACTTAGCACGGGGAAAGGTGTGAAAACTACAAATCCCAAATCTAAAGATCATTGAGCTAGAAGAGCTTGGGACTTTTTCTTTTTCCTTCTCCAGCTGCAATGATTCTTGACACTGTAGGTCAGCGTGGAGGACATCTTGTATGTATATTATAATGAGTGGACTCCTTTATGATGTAAAGTACTCCTGTATGTCCGCCGTTCCGTCTTGTCCATCTTTGTCTCAAAGCTGCACTGATGTGAGCCACAGTTTCAGTTTGATAGTTTGATTTCAATCATTTCAATATTTATCCTTTTTCTCTTAAAACATGCTGTAGGGAACAGTGCAATACTGGCAATTGATTCTCTAGTGAGATTAAATCAACAGAGCTTCAGCTGAAGCCATGGCTGCAGAAGCTGCAGTACCTCCGCAGAATGAGCCGATTCAGCCTGGCGGTTGCACAGACTTAGAAGCTCCAGGTTCCCCAAGCACGTGGATCCCTACTGCTCCGAGCAATTGGAGGAGTTCAGCCTCTGCGGGCGTTTTGGGCTTGGCTTTGGCTGGCCCTGCTGGAGGCAAGTCAAAGTCCTGTAAATTGCAAGACAAGAGTAGTCACAGAAATCCATTGAGTGATGTGATTATATGATTCAGTCTATGAAAAGTCCATTGACAATGCATTGCTGTTTGAGCTGCAAAATGTCGGAAGGTTTTCTGGGAGTGGTGAACTCTGTCCTCACTGGCCCTGAAGCCATGCAGCTGGAGTCAGGGACAATGCTTGGTCAAGCCACGCAATATACCGTGGATGCTCGTCAGAACCCAACAGACCTTAGTAGCGTTGGCCATACTTCCATCCTACAGGGTTTTACCAGATGTCATGCCTGTAGGAATGATTATGATTTGATGCAATCATTGCAAAGGTCCATCAGGTCGGCACCCGGCAGATCGGATGCATTTGGTGCTGCACCAAGGCCACTGGTTTGGTCGTTGCCTGTGTGGCTGGAGGGCACATCCTTTTGGCAACTGCTGGCGTGGCGGGTTTTGGCTTGAATGCTGCACAACAATACATGACGGACAGCCTTGGGAAATTAAAAAAAAACCAATGGAAGGTACAGGTGTTACACCTGGTGTTACAGGTGTCAGGTGAGCACGAGACTCCCATGCTGTCAATCAGGAGCCTGATGCTGAGTGCAACCGGGAAGGTGACCTGGCTCAGATTCTGTGGAGGGCATCAAAAATTTTTGTCAAACCATCAAACCCAACAAATTTGAGAGCAATTCTCATGAGGGTGGCACTTATGCAGGAAGGTTTGCATTTGAAAATTTCAACTACAAACTTCACCTCCTGTCACCTCCACTCGCCAAAAAGCTTTTCGTTGTCACAGGTCAAGTCGAAGAAGGCCAAGCAAATGAAGCCCAAGATGATGAATCCGTGGCATCAACTTTACCAGATGATCTTTCCGATGACATGACCGAGGTACCCGACCCCCGGTTGTCCCATTGTTGTTTGGTGTCAAACGATGACACCCAACAACAACAGATCTTCGTTGGCAGGATGCGCCTGAGCCAAAGCGCTTTGGATGGCTCGCAAGCCTGCCTTGTTTTGCAGGCAAGTTTCCTAAGAACTGAGAATCAAGATATTGTCACATTGTCCTCAACAGAATGCTGACATTTTTTGGCACAGCCAGCCCTGTGAGAGGATGTGTTGGATGGATGTATCCTGCTCCGGAGCCAGTTCCAATATCAGATGTCGAACTGGAAGAGCAAAACAAACGTTTGATCCAACGCAGTCGGCACAATTTGAGGCGGTGTTGGGTACACGAACCATTTGTGTCTAAAGCATTTTTTTGTGTTTCAATTAATATGTAATACTTTTTTAAAAGCCAATGTTTAACTTAGTAGCTGCAACCACCAAACTTAACCACCAATTAATTGCTGATCTTTTGGTGTCACCTGCAGCCAAACCTCGCAAGGCATCGACTAGAGCATGGCAGTGACTCGGGTGAAACTCCATCGTTTCTCCTCTTCGAGACCACCAACTTGCCACCACCGAAGATCAAACGACGTTGTGATGCTAAACTTCATCCAGTGGCGCATCTACCGTTGAATGAAGGCAAAGCAGTTGTGCCTTTGTTGCACTTGAGAGTAGATGTGAGATCTTGCCATGCTTCGAAGATTTTCTGTATCACGTGAAATCCGAAGGCTGGCTGGAAAAGAGTTGAAAACTTGGATGTTTTGCATTTTGCTATGTTGTTCAGACACCTCCGGCAGACTTTACATGGATTTGAGAAGTTTCAAACCCTCGGAATAGAAGCTGACTACATTCTTCACATCTTTCGCTGGAGAAAAAAACATGTTCATGACTCACCTGGTTTCTCACGAGGTGAACGATTCCTTCACCGGGCACGTTCTGATGATGCATCGTCCGACGGAGTTAGGGGAGCACGCTCCATATTCCGATTACTTCTCCAAGAAGACCCGCCGCTGGGAGCTCCGTTTGCAAGGCGCCTTGGAGGGGCCCACAGCAAACTCCACACCAGTCCACGGTGAAATCGGTTTGGAAGAAAGATGAAAATCGATGTACAAAGTTTCAAGTTTTGTTTTGAAAGACGTTTTTTTTCCATATTGGTTTTTTAGAACTCCTGTTCTAAGGCAGATTTCACCAGCGTCCTAATGGGAAACTTTACATGGGTGTTGGAGACTCAGATAGGGAATGTTTTACGACGTATTCAAGGGAGAGCATATCGTTAGGCTTCCGGTTGTGACAGCATAGAACTTGAACTCCTTGTGGTTGACATTGCAGAGATAACTAAAGGCGAGGCGTGCAACTTGTCCCCTACATCAGGTATATGGTACTTTTTGTGGATATTCTCAGGGTGCCATTTCTGTATCTTATAATATACTCAATCTCAGCACGGAACCTCCTTTTGCCTTATTTTACTTTCGATTCTGTGTCAAAAGCTGGTAAACCTTACGACTTTCTCAGGTGGTTCTGCGAGACTTTGACTACAGTTTGCCTCTGAGCTTTTTCACTTCTTGGCTGAGCACTCTCAGCATCGCACCACTGGACAGCTCTTTGTGGGTGGAGATTTGCTAGGTGAAGATTTGTTTCAAGGTTTACAACAGGGGCTTGACATCATAACCTCACGTTGCTGCGAAAGAAGACCTAGTTGAAGATCGATCCCTGAACAAAAACAGCTGTGCTTTGATAGATTCTGATAGATGTTACCAGCAGGCTCCACTAAGTCGCCTGCTCTAGCATCCATCCTGAACTCAAGACGTGAATACCAGATGTACTTTGAGCCAGCAACGGGTCAGGAGTATGTCGTTGGAAGCAAAGTTACGCTCAGCTTTGGAGACCGAGAGCAGGCGCATCGCAGCTTCGGAGCTTCCTAACTGTGTACACTTTGCTGCGTACAGAGGGGTATCTTCCGATCGGTGCAGCGTTGCCACAGCATGTTTTTCAATCCTTCATCAAAGAATCAAAGCTTGGCATTTCTGGCATAGCAATTTACATGGTACAGGCTGCCTTGAAAGAGGACGCGCTGATGGCGCAAGTCGTTTCGGGCTTGCAGGCCAACACAGGGTTGGCTGGTTGCTTTGTTGCCAAGCTTGTTTTCGAGTTTAACTTTTCTCTTCTTTGAATATCGTGAGGTTTAGTTTGTTGCTTCGATGAATGTGGGCAAGATTTCACATGTTCTGGGTTTCATCTTAGCTCTCATTGCAGCGGTGTTGACAGGCTTTTGACCAAATCATTGTCAGTCATGGTGAAAAAGCGCCACAGATTGATGGGGATCTTGATGGCCTCGGCATCACGAGGCGTGAATGCATCGGTTGCGAATCACCTGTTCAACATGAGCCAACCAAAATTTACTATGATTTACCCTTTTCTGCTGCGGGGCTTGATTCTGAAGTGCTCATGCTTTTCATTTTTTCCTTTGCTGGTGCATTTGCTGGCCAGGAAGGGTGCTGGGAGTTCATCCTCCTGGTCATCTGCTGTAGAGGACCAGTTTGCAATTCATGGGAAGCGGTGCCGCTTTCTGGTTCAGTTCTGCTTGATTGCTTTCACGAGGAGATTGAAGCAGGTATCCAACCTGATAAGGTCTACACTCTATGCTTTTGGAGTGCATCGCGGTTCTTAGATCTCATGGGTGCAGCTTATCTGCACAGAAGTTGAAAGGGTTTTAAGGAGATTCACGTGTCCAACTGACTTTGAATTCGTGAGATATCAGAGATATCTGCCAAGGGAGCGCTGACAGACCTGCTACCATTGCTGCCGGCGATTCCATTGTCTAGCTTCTTGGATCAATGGCCACCGCATTTCGTGTTCTATACGCTGGACGACAAAGACGCGCCTGGTGCGCAAACCGAAGTGCCGCAATTGGAACAGAACAAGACCTACATACTCGATTTGATGATGCTTTCCAAAAGCAATGCAAATTTGCATCTTTCCAAGCGGTACTACTTTCCAGAAGGCTGAAGTGTACTGCTCTGAATTGTCTGAACCTATGAAATAATGAACCTGAATGGCCGTCTCAGGCCACCCTTAACATCCTTCGACTCCTGTACATAGCAATCTTTCTCCAATTTGGTCGAAGAAATCTGTCGATCCGAAGGAAGATAGCTTGGGAAAAGGACGAAAGGAAGTGGCTTGGAACATGTTGGAACCCTTTCGAACTAGTGACTGAAGGGGAGTAATTTTGAATGGCGATATGTTCAGCAACTGAACAGTCAAACCCTCACCGTTGGTGGGTTCAGGCCTACAACGTTGGAACGACCAACAGCAGATGTTCATCACAGCAACAGACTTGGTTTTGGATCATACTGACTGAACGAAAAGAACCTGCATCAGGGTGAGAAATCCCTGATGATGGATGTATGAATACGAGGCTATGAAAGTTGGGAATGAACCATTTCGATGCAGCCGTTCCGAGGATCTGTTCTGTCAAGACCACAACCCCTGCTAGCTCTGATCTCGGCTGGGCCATACAACGTGGACAACAAAAACTTCAACTTGCTTCGGATTTAAACGCAGTGTGTTCCATTTATATACATCAGATAAGGAAGAGGCAGAAGCTCGGCTCCACAGCCACAAGGCATGAGAAAATTGTTTTCTCAGCCTCTCATTCCTCTGGTTTGTGAGAGTGACATTTGGTTCATTTGGGTCTCTGGAGGTACAAGGGTCGCCAAGCGAGCTGTCCACTGCCACCACTGTACCTGGTGAGGTTCGAGTCCTTTCTTTGCAGGTGTTGCTGTTCAAAAAAATTTGCCATTTACACTTTTACACCAACTTATGTCAGGATGGAAATGAACTTCAAGGACAGCTTGCTGGAGTGGAATTTACAAGTTCCGGATGTGGATTTCCTGGCTTGCCAGGAGGAGAGACTGTCCAGCGGCTGACCTCTCCCGTAGGCCAAGTGGTCATGAAATGAAATACGAGGAGCTGAGTTTGGATCCTGCATTCAAGATTATTGATCTTTTTCTTTTATACAGTAGCACTGGCACACCAGCTCTTGGTGTCTTCAACCATAGTAAAGGTCTTTGCTCAGAAAGGGTTGGCAGGTTCCCTCGCTTTCACTCTCGCAGTCTCTCCGTTGAAATAGAGTGTCACGGGGTAGTGAGCAGACATGACCCTGGGGGAAATTGTAGTACAAGCAGCCACATTTGTCGCACTAGCATTTCTGACGTGGAGAATCCTGGAGAGTTCATGTCAACTTGCTTTGTTCAGGCAGTTCTGGACTGGCTTCCGACGTAGGCATCGGTCCAATGCCTTTCTGCTTTGCATTTACCTGCAGAATCCAGTAGAAAAACACTGAACAAAAACCCAAGACGATCATACTGCCGATACATAAGCAACGACCCACAGGCTGTGCTGGCGACACCTGCGCAGTGTGGCAAGGTGAGGATCCACTTGTTACAATGGCCCGCAGACTGAAAGGACTGGGTTGCCAACCAATGTGATCCTAGAGGCTGTTTGGAATTTTTTCATTTGATGTTGAGGACCTCAGGATGCTCCGAAGGTGTCAGAGATAGAGCTTCCTGTAAAGGTGCCTTGATTGGTTCATCCATTGAGGAAATGCCCCCATTGGTTGAACGAGTGTATTGATTGCTGCGAGGTTTTGTCAAACGGGAGGATTGATGCACGTGCTCTACGTGAGGTCTGATGCCAAGTTGGAACTGTAAGGAGAAAAGGGGCGTGGTGAAGTTGTTGCGTTGCTCAAGACGCTTTGTTCAAGGCTTCAACGCAGGAGTTAGAGCAGAGCTTGTCTTTTGCAACAAGTCACTACCTCAAACCCGGCAACTGAAAGACATCATCCCTTGACTTTGGATTCTACAGACATGCGCTGTAGAATTTGCAAGGTCGTTGTTTCGCCTCGTTTTGAAGGCTTAGGGTCAACCTTTCCGAGGTCAAGCCAGGCGTTTATGGAAAAGTGTGGAAGATTCAGAGCAACTGGTGAATGAATTGCAGGCCGATTGAACAGAACTTTCTCCAACTGAGAAATTGTCACAGTTGTATTTGGCTCGGCAGGTCCGGATGAATGGGAATGCAACTGGATCCAGGTGGCAACCTTGAGAGTTTTTTGAGCAAACAAGTCACACTGAGATTGTCCCTTGGTGTTTGGGAAATGGGAAATGTTGTTGGGTCAGGCATCGTTCTGCTGGGTCTTGCCATACCAAGCAGGCGCAGAAAGTTTCAGGGGTGAAGCCATTGAATGTGGTCTCACCCTGCAGGCACCTGATTTGGAGCTGAAAATTGCTCAGGCGACCCCAGCAGTGTTGGACAAAAAATAGGTATTTTTTTATATTTTTTTGATCACGAAGTCGATGTATTTCTTTGAACTACGTATCACTGTATGTATTTGGACATTTGGATGACTATTTTGAAATGAGTGGACTCGGGTCAATCAGTTGTCCATACAACAGGAAGAAGAGTGCAAGCTGCGGGAAAAGGTTGCCACGGGCTCATTGGGTGAGCCATAGGTTGCTGGAAGAAGGGACTCCTTGCGAGAAATGGGAAGAAAGCTGACATGCCATCAAAAACGCGTGCCTTTGCTGAGGCGATTTTAGAAACTTCGCGGAAGCAGATGGGCCAGGCCATCCAGTCAAGCAAGTTTTGATTCCTCGGCCTCTCTTGAAAATCCAGTGGATGAATTGACCAGGATGAGACAAGACGAAAATCCACGAGGCTGGACCTTATGGCAGTCCCCTTTGATCGTTGCGAAGTGTATCTGAAGCCAGGCTACGAGCCCGACTTGCCAGATTAGAGCAGGACAGGGCGAGTCAATGGATTTTATCATTCAATGACTTCGTTGGAGTGTGTGGGCGTGTTGGCTCTACATGTCGAACTGACTCCATCTCATTCGTGTTTTGCTCACTTGTATCTTATGCGGATGTTTTGTTTTTCATTTCTCTGAAGGAGCGCGAAGAAGTCTCTGAAGAGGTTGATGGATGGAACATGTTGACACCACATACAGACACAGAATAGTTCTGACGATTTTCTCTCGGTTTCCACACCATTCTTTTGTGATTTCTTGTGCCTTTGCGGAAGACGCACAATTTTATGCATTTTATCAAAAACAAGATCAGAAACGGGCTACATAGGTGTAGCTGATGTCCTTTTTCAAGACCCTACAGGTGTCTTTCTACCGCAAAAGCTGTCGGCAACTTGAAGCAGAGGCATGACGAGTCGGCTGCGAGAACCTTTGGATGTAGTTGTGAACACCTTGTTTGTGAAGGCGGAATCCTTACGGAGCACAGTTAGGCTCCGCGAAGAAGAGATGAAAAGGAACAAGGAGGCTCTGTGGCCGCTGTGGCCTGATGCATATCGATCATGCGGAATCATGCGTTACGAAGAGTTGCATTTATCCACTTCAAGCAGCTTGGCACATTTACTTCCGCAGATGGAAGCGCGCTTGAAGTTGCAGCTGATGTCATTGCTCCCCAGACCTGTGGCAGAGGACAGTTCTTGGGGTCTATTTGAGTTCGATGAGATTGGAGCAGAATTCTCAAGTATTACATAAATAATCTTCTCTAAAGAGTTCACTGCCAGGTTTGCCAAAGATTGGTTCTGGGGGCAATCGCAAGTCATTAAACATTACATTCCATATGAGGAGTCCCTCTCTGATCTTGCACGACTGGTGGGTCGCACCTGGGCGGAGTCCCGAAGTGCAGGCGCGGTTGACTTGGAAACTTGATGATTCTTGTGATTATGGGGTACGAGATTCCCATATTGAAAGATGCAGGTGAAGCAAGAAGGTCAGAGATGATGTCCTTGAAGGCACGAAGCTGAATTCAAAGACTCTTCAACATCCCAAGGTTAACTCACATGTTCGCCCAGGAACATCGGCAAAAGCTGGAAATTCAAATCGTGGATGCCCAGGTGAGCAGAAAATTGGGAATCGGCGCCGTGGATGAAACTTCCTGTTGCCAGTCCTGTGAGGCGAAGATTGAGTCCGACACGAAGAAACTCCTCAGAGCAGAGGAGGTGGATCTTCCGTATCGTCAGAGATTTGCACATTTGCAGATGGCAGAAATTAAGGAGTTGGCGCTGCTCAAATCTGAGCGACAGGCACAAGGACGTGTGGGCCTTTGTGGAAACACCATTACACCATTGCTATTGTTGCTATTATTGCTATTGGCAAAAGGTACCTTCTAAGAAACCACGGGATGTGGTCCATCTTAGTATCATATACTTCACCATATCTTCGTTGTGGCACAATGATTCACTGAGTTCCTTCAGGTCTGGTCACAGAAGAGCTGGCTATGGCACGTGCGGAGAACAAGTTGCTGAATGAGGCGAAGCTTCAGATCTGCAGTGGATCTCAACACAATGCTACCATCCTTGACCACAGGATCGCTCGCTATGGTTGCAGACACGGCGATACACTGAGTTTGAAGTAATGCAGAGATCAAGAGATGCAGTTGTATATGCCCTGAGGCCGCGGCTTCTGAATCTTCTGGAGGATCTAAAGCATGGTCTGGCTGCCCAACATTCGAGATTTGCAATATTATGAGAGACAGTGTATTGAAACGACGGCCTCGACTTCGCATGTCAGGCCGAAGCATCTCAGCACCAAACACTCCCAGCGGAAGCCTCAATTGGAAGGAACAGCCCCACAAGCCTTACCTGGCAATCTCCTTCTTGCAAGGTGTGCAGGCCGCTGACCAGGCGTTCTTTCAAAACTTGTGGTTTGCGTGTCATCGTTGGTTGTGTCCTTGCAAAAAACTGCTTGCCTATGTTGATTGCTACTTGCCAGGCTCTTCAGGCAGCTGAGCAGGAAAAGCAGGCAAGGCAAGTAGTTTGCAGATCGAGATGCTGATTCTTCGGATTGCTGACGATGTTACAAGCAGCAAACCTGCCCATTTGTTACAGGAGTTGCAGGCCATGCTCCAGCAGTTGGAAAAAGACAAGGTGTGACCACGGACAGATCTATTTGGCATTCGTAGGGTTGCAGGGAAATGGAACTTGCAGTGCGCCTGCCATCTTAGGCCACCCTCATTCAAGAGCAGGTTGGGCATTTGTGCTTTGATGGCAGTTCTGAATTCTGAATACCCCTCAACACTATTTGAATCGCAGGAGGATATGATCCGAAGAGTGAGGGAGAGAGTTGTGGCAAACTTAGCGAATCCTGAAGTGCACTGTGCTGTGATGTGCTGTGCAAGTAATTCAACTCTGATCATTTCGCATTTGGCTGCTTTTTGCTGAGGACCCTCTTCAGGATCGAGTGGCTCAACAGTCCCGAGTTTCGAGCTCATAAAGGTATAGCGTGCGACCTTTGTGAGTTTCAACTTGTACTATATGCCGGTAGCGATGGACAGCTGAGACCTTGATATTCAAATACCTTTGGGACATATGAATTTGTATTTTGTGGAAGCGAGCCATCACTACAGTGCAGTCTCACTTTGTGACATAGCGGGCTGACATGCGAAGCATTCTCCTCAATTCAAACATAAGTAATTCAGATTCATCACCTTGCCCCTGCACCCAAAACGGTTCGTGGTCTTCGCGAAAAGACCTGGTTGACTGGTGGACATCTTCATCACATCCTTCGGAACATGCTGGGCTTGAGAAACTGAACTGATGCTCGGGCAAGGAGATTTTATATCAGGCGCCAACTCGCCAACATAGGAGCACAAAGAGTGGGAAAGCCTCAAAGGCAGCAAATGTCTGCCCAACGGAGTGTAGAGGTTTTGGAAGAAATTCATGGAAAATACCCATGACTTCAATATAGTTACTTCAGTTTTTGATTGTTTGGTTTCCATTGTGGTCTGTACTTCATGTCCTGTGGACTCGAATCTGAAGTTTTCTCTTGAGGACATGGCTTACAGACATTTTAGGCCATAGCCCATTGCTGATGGACCCAATTTGATCCAATTTGGGCTTGCAAAAAAGAGTGATATCTGTGGCAGCATAGATTGCAACATTTGCCCTGAGACTTCAACCAATTTACTTTGACTTCTGGGGTCAAGTAGCTTCTAGATTTTGGCTTTATCTTCTAGATTCCCTGTCAGACTTTTGATACTACACTGTTATTTTACTTGTTTTCATGTATTTTCTCTTCATAATATAATTCACATTCCTTTCGTGAATATGTCTTGAAACTACTTACTTGAGTGACAGGGCCACCAGAACTTGGAGCTGGCCAGTCGTTTGCACGTCCTGGTGCAGAGCACTGCACTCGAAGGGATGGATGACGAGGCATGGGCGGCAAATAGTTGAAACAAATCAAAAGTGGAGTGGACCAGAGCACAAATCAAAAAAGTCAAAAGAGAGACGAGAAATTGGGAAACTTTCAGAGTACAAACAGAGGGCTTGAAATGGGGTCACGAGCTGGGCTAATCTCCTTCATACAAGCCGACGTTGTGCTCACGCACGCAGGGGACTGCCCTATCATTGACCCGGGTGCAGGCACTCTTGTCAAGACATGCTGACATGAACGTTTGCCTTGTTTAGGTGCAAATTTACTGTATCTTAAAGGTTCGCACTTCTTTTCCTGAAATCATTGGAAGCAGAGTTGAAGCTACCTCATGTGGCACGCAGATTGCGTGACTCAAAAACTCGCAACTGCATGATATGACCTATGCCATTATGCGCCGCCTTCTTTTCCCTCTCAAGATTGAGCACAAAAAGTGCACGGGTTTGCTAGCTTGTGTGTTGGTCCTGGTTGCACTTGGTAGCAATTGTAATTCTAAGTCTCTGTAGTCCATTTTGATTTTGCCATGTCGACCATCTCGCCTTATACGACTCAAGGAAAATGGTCACACAGCTCTGGAGGTGAGATTGACATCTCTGTCGATAGCTCTGGCCAATCCGTCATTATCAACCATCCAACAGTGGGAAAGCAGACTCTGGAGGTAAGAAAGTTTTGTCAAGGTGATGGCCTTGACTACTTTGGCTTCAAGGGCAAGATGGATGGAAACAAGATCACTTGGAACAATGGAATTGTATGGACCAAGTTGTCATAAGATGCAGATAGACACAGTGACATCTTGCAAAAAGGTGCATCCCGCAACTTCAATGTAACTTGCGGTTTATCTGCCCCATTTTGCCGTAGACTCTGACATTACTTTAAAGCAGACCTTTGCGAAAGGCCTGCCAAACAGGGCAACTGGAGAAGGGGGAGCTTCTTCAGGGAACTCTGGTCAGAAGAGAGTGCTTGAAGCACGTCTCAAAGACTAGGGAAGTCATCAAAAACCATTTGCCATTGATCCGCAGTCCAAAAGGAAGCCTGCTGCTTGCCCTACGTTGTGCTCTGATTTCATCTTTGTTCCACACTGTATTGAGTTACTTTAGTTTGCACAATGAATCAACTTTCAAAGAAAGATGCTCGTTTGCTAAGCGGTCCCAGCGTTTTAGATGAGTAGTGGGACCCTGGTGTAGATACGCGCGCCATCACGCACTGACACCTATGACCTATGAGACTATTTCAAGATAATTTTTTGCTGCTTTTGAGGTTGAAGGCCGGGAGTTCTCTTAGTTCTTGTTATATTGTTATTCTTGAGGATGATGCTGGTGCTGCTGGTGCTGGTGCTGCTGATGACGATGATGACGATGATGATGATGATGATGATGATGATGATGATGATGATGTTGATGATAATGATGATAGCGATAGCGATGTTGCTGGTGCTGCTGATGACGATGATGACGATGATGATGATGATGATGATGATGATGATGATGATGATGGCCATAAGCCATGACAGAGGCAGAAATTTGAAGAATCCTTTTCATTCCCTATTCCTTTTCTATGACTCACAGTAACTCAGCAGGTGATGATAGCTGCAGCTGCCCGCCAACTTGTTGCTGGAAGCAAATGGATCACGAAGGAGGCTTTGGCACCTTTGCACTTGGAAGGGCTTGTCAGCTTGAATTCAGGAGTCATGGGTGTTTCATGATGATGCTCATGCCCTGCTGTCTTGCCATGCCATTCTATCCAGTTGATATGCACGGCCTGTCAGACCTTTGATAGCCGTATGGAGCAGATCAGAGGAGAGTACTTCAAGGAGATTCGTATGATGCAGGCATGAAGCCTTTTTTTGCTTCACCATTCCGACCGCTAGAGAGAGGATTTGAAGGATCCAAATGGAACTTGTTTCTGTTCCAAAATGTTATACAGAATGTCATATATTCATGCCGCTCTGTAGCAGGGGCCGCCCGCACCGGGATCGAGGATTTGCCAGACTTTGTTTTTCCCAGTGTCAATGTGGTGTTGGGTGTACCAAAACAATGTTTTTTACAATGGTTTTGCACCTCTGTAACATAAGACACTGGCATTTCCCGTGTTTTTTGGTTTCAAATGCAAAAATACTGCTATTCACGCCGCTCCGCTGCAGGGTCCGCCCGCACCAAGGTCATAAGGTGTCATGTGCGCAAACGGGTTTGTTTGATCTGGCATGTGCAATGAGCGTCTTGCTGTAAAGGTCTGCGTCTGCAAAGTCCTCTCTTTCTTTCGCTTTTTCTTTCCTTCTCTGTTTTTCTCTTTCTCTCTTTCTCCTCTATCTGTCTCTCCTTCGCGCTTTCTCTACTTTTCTTCTTCTGTTTCTTTCTCTCTTTCTTTCCTTCTCTTCTTCTTGTTCTTGTTCTTGTTCTTGTTCTTGTTGTTGTTGTTGTTGTTGTTGTTGTTGTTGTTGTTGTTGTTGTTGTTGTTGTTGTTGTTGTTGTTGTTGTTGTTGTTGTTGTTGTTGTTGTTGTTGTTGTTGTTGTTGTCGTTGTCGTTGTTCGTTGTTCGTTGTCGTTCGTTGTTGTTGTTGTTGTTGTTGTTGTTGTTGTTGTTGTTGTTGTTGTTGTTGTTGTTGTTCGTTTGTTTGTTTGTTGTTTGTTTGTTGTTGTTGTTGTTGTTGTTTGTCGTTGTCGTTGTCGTTGTTCGTTGTTCGTTCGTTGTTGTTGTTGTTGTTGTTGTTGTTGTTGTTGTTGTTGTTGTTGTTGTTGTTGTTGTTGTTCCAGGTCAAATATTTTAGACCAAAAACATCAAAAAACACTGTGTTTAGTATTTAGCGACATTTTTATGCCTTTAGAAGAAAACACGCTGGCTTTTACGATGTTTTCGCAGCGTCAAGGGCCAACGCAAGATGTTTTGAAACAATTCTTCACAATTTTGCAACTCGTGCTCCTCCAGTCAAAAAAAGATCATTTTTTACTCTATTTTTGCCACCGCTCATCCGGACTCAAAAAGGTGTTAAATCGGAACACATTGTTAAACCTTTGCCGCAAAGATGTAACACCAAAAATTAGGGGACGCTGTCTGGGCCCCAAAATGCTGTAAATTGCAGTGTTTTATGAACGTACCATTGCGTTTTACCTGCAAAAAAAGTGCCCCCCCCAGCTAAAGCTGACCTGTGTTAGTGCCTCCGGAAAGACACGCCCCTTTGCACCTACGGTGCGGGCGGATTTGAAGGTTTTTGGGCCCTCCGAAGAAAGCGCACACATTTGCCGTGTTTGTCGAATATAAATTAAAGGCAAAACATATCGTAAATATCAGCGTTTTCGTGAATTCAAAGCACTTCCAGTTTTCAAAGCTGAGAAGCAAGATCAAGCAGACATTTTCTACCTGTATGGGCAGAGCAGCGAAAAGATGGTGCAAGATATCAAACCCAAGGTGCTTAGCACATTTTTCTACGGCTCCTCTTGAGTATGCAATTTGCCTGATGTCTCTGCTGCGTGCAGGGACGACTGGAGGATCTGACCACGAAGGCGAGAAGCGCAGAGACTGATTGGCATATTATTGTGCACAACGAAAGTATTTGATAGCACAAGGTACCATCTCAGTGCTTGCTAGAAGGACGTGTCAGCAGTAAGTCTCTGGAGGCCCAGCAAGCTCCGCTACAAGTGAACATGCAAGCCGTACCTGCAAAACTTCCGAAAATGTGAACCTGGCACGTTTGGATGGGCAAATGACGTACATGTGTGCCAAACTCTTGCGAACGTATGAATGGAAAGATTTGTGACACGAACTTGCCGGACAGATGAGAAAGTCTCTGTATGTACCTACATACTCACATGTTCTTCGCAATCTTTTTCTGTGTATGAGACTTGATCCAGAAATTTGTAGACTGAATATTGGCTCTTTGGGATCACGCACAAAGTCATACAATGCTCAAAATAGCATACGTTCGTTGGGCTTCGGGAATCACCATGCAATTTCAGCTGTACCCGCCAAACACATGGCAGGATCTTCCAAAAGGTGCAGGGGCAGGTGCACCTGTTCGACGGGGAAACTGATGGTGCTGGTGTAGTGATCCCATCATCGGTATTCTGCATTCCCCATCCCTTTGAATACACCTGGAGAACGATGGTTGCTGGTGGGTGTGTCCGTTCTTGAGGGCCTTTGTCTTCCTTTGTCTCCTTTCATTTGTCTCCCAACGATGGCTGTGTTCGCTTCCGTGGGCCTTTGTCTCCTTTCGTCTCCTTTGGGTTCCCCTGATTTGTCTCTTGGCATACCTGCGTTGTCTTTTGTTTCGTTTGTCTGCGGATTTGGTGGCGGAGGTGGTGGCGTGCGGGCCTTTGGTCATCTTTGTTTACCGGTGTTGGTGCCTATCCTTCCTTGACACTTGCCTTCCATTTGTCCCTAGTTATCATACTTGTCCTGGACCAGGCAAGATAATTTTGGTTCTCATCCATTTGTCCTCAAAATTAAATATATGTATAGCTCGTTGCTTGTCTCCACGTTGTTGCTTCTCTTTGCGTTGGCAGGGATCGGGGATTTGTTCTCTTGTGCGTTTGTCACCCCAAGTATTTGCTCCATTTCTGTTGCTTACTTGCAAGTTACTCGCCTTTCGGTGCATTTGTTGCACATGGCAATCATGTTCCATGGCTGTCGCCGTCCAGGCGACTCCAGCACAGTCAGAGGCCGACTCGGAAGTAGGTATCATCGTTTCCTCAAAGGTTAAGTCTTGTCTTGCATTGGTTGAGGCAATCAGGAGCCTCTTCATATCTGAAAAAATGTCAGTCATTCCTTGTCATTCCTTCTGTTCCTGATTTTGCACACAGATTTGCATTGTGCAGAAACCACTTCCAATTTTTCGCTGTGAAGGTTGATAGACTGGGCACCGCCCCAGTAGGGACCCGGCCTCAACCCATGAGCGCTCGTGGCTTGAGACCGGCCACAGAGGGAAGGCTGGAGCAGATTGATAGAGTTTTATGCTCTCTGGCATAGTGAGTGCTTGTACTTGTACTCATGGTTCCCATAGAAGGCCTCGTGGACGGCAAGGGCATCAGTGATGTTGTGGCAGATATGAATTAACAAGAAATATTTGCGCTAGGACTTCGTATCTGGTGCGCAGCAGTAGTATTGATTGCTAGCTTGGTGCCATCTGCACTTAGCACTTCTGGCAAAGCCACAAGTGTACGGAAGCTCCCAAACGCCCCACAAAACCCGCATTTGGTGCGGGTTTAGTGATGCTTTAAGTTAAAAGTAATGAGTGGGCAAGAGTTGTTGTCTCATTGATTCTGGGTGTCGCACCTTCGCTAAAGTGCTTGAAAGAAGGTATGCAAAGCAGGCCTGGAGCACTACTAGCGGAGATCCTGGGAGCTCCATTTATATACGTGGGAAGTCTTTCTTTGCGACCATGGGTAGTATGTGATGGTAGATCTGAACAGAGGAGCCGTCCAAAAATGCATCCACACACCAATGCCCACTGACAAAATACACCATAGATGAGATTATATTTTTGCATGGGCGGCTTCTATGCTGTATTGCAAGTGGAAATGTTAAACAACATCGAGATTTTGAGACAGATTTCCCGTTTCGGAGTTGTACACAGACCTTTCTCCCAGTGCATCCTCGGTCAATGGACAACAGTCAGCTTTCTGGCGGAAAAACGACTGAGCAGATCAGATTGATGACATGATTGCATGGAAGCCCATACTGCATAGGCAAATTTGACCTGAGTGTTCAATTTCGCACGACATATTAGGCTCTAAGGTTTTTAGCATCCGGCTACAAAAGCCTAGGACGAGAGCGTAAATAGGATCGCCGTGCGGCCACTCCAAACAGGAGGTCAGTCACTCAGGTTTTTTTAAGGAACTCAACAAACTCGGAGAGCTCAAGTTCATGCACAGGAAACTACCCCGAACGCTGCATTCCTGACCGCCAGACTGCCAACGGTGGTGACTTGCTCTTCAGCTGATGGGTGTCGCTGTCATGTTTTGCTCCAGCATGCTCCAGCTAAGTATCCCTGTTTGCTTTGTCTTGGGAGGGTTACGCGAGGCTGGAACAAAAGGCATTGTTCATTATATTCGATGATCACAGCAGCTTTGCAACTATGACAGGATGCTGTGCTAGTGACGCGGCGAATGCTGCGCCAGAAGAGATGGGCTCTTAATGTCTTACATTTTGCTGACATTAAATTGAAAAAATGACGGTTGCAGCTATGCCTAGTCAAACTTGCAAGCGATTTGACAGAGCTCACCGTCATCTCACCATCTTTCTACTGAGGCACTTCTTTAGCCAGTACAAGCTGGGAAAAAAGCTTGGCGAAGGCATGTGGACCCCTTCATTGCAAGCTGCCACCTCCCAATACCTCGAAGAACTTTAATAATCAATAAGTCGTGAAGAGTGGTGAAGAGACAAGAGTGCACATTCGGTCCGTCGGTATTGCTTTTGCGTTGCCAGGTGCCTTTGGCCAGGTTCGCTTAGTCATCGAGAGGCAATCGCAGCAGGACGCTTGGGAAACGGTTGAACAGAGATGTAGTCATGCGCAAAACTCCACCATCTCAGCGCATAGGCCGTAGGACAGTAGGCATTGAAGCATTCAAAACCAAAGGATCATAAAGCCTGCAGGAGCTCGCGGTCAAAATTGTTGACGTGCGAGAGCGCGATGAACACGGCGTTTGTGCTGCCCTTACCGCAAAGCCGTGGATTTTCGGGTTGGATTGGTTGGGCTCTGTTCCCGAAGGGTTCCTAAACAGTTCCCACGGGTTGCAACCTACCGAGTGGTCTACCAAGGCAACGGACAAGTTAGCAAGAGCCGTGACCGAGTCACCCGTACAGAAGTTGACCTTTGGACAAAGGTGGGGGGGAGAGATTGGCCCCACAAGGGTTTTTTACATTTGTTGGAAGCAATTGAAATTTGAAATGTAAAAGAAGCAATCTATACATCAATCTTTGTGACTAGTGAAGTCAGAGTCAATATCTAGTGAAACGTGTTCTGGGTCGGTTTTTTAAAGTCTTCATGAAGACAGACATATCAATGATGCTTCTCTTGAACAGGCAAGTAGTTCTAATTGCGCTTACATTGCAGCCTCCTCAGTTCTGGGTGCATCTGTGAGCGGTGACCAGCTGATCCAAATGTTGAAAAGGTCAAGCTGCACAAGAGCTTCGCCGAGTCGCAATCTCAAACTGAGCTTTGTGTGAGTGCATGCCTGCCGATTCAAGTTGCCCACCACATAAATTGATCTCTGGTGTTGGGTATGCTTGACACTCTCGCCCAGAAAATCGCTGTACTACATGATTTGCGAAAAGTGTTGACACCTCAGCCAGCTTAGGCTTTGCAGCTTTGCATGTCTTTGATTCTTTGGATGCTTTTTGCTGAACCTGAACTGAGGCCAATGCTCCTTTATGGATCGATTAGTATGCACCTCAGCCTCCACGCTGTAGCTCTCCAGTCTTTCCGATATTTTCCAGTTCTCCGTTTTCGGCTGATGCCCAGGTGGAAGCTGAGACCATGTCTGAGGTAGACTTGGCCAAGATCTTCCGGCACATGCTGCTGGGTGTTTCTCACACTCATGTGGCTGACTCAGACTTGCAAAATCTTAAGCATATTGGGTAGAACTGTTTTTTTCCATCTACCTTCATTCATAAACCCTTTTGCACCCGGGTTCTCAGGGTGTGGGGATTGTGCACAGAGATATCAAGCTTCCTACTCAGATTTTGGGAAGCAACTCGATGACTTAGCAAGCAGACTTGCTGGCTGTGGTTGGCGGGGCCACCCGTATCCCTTATTGCACCAAGGCCTGATAACTTTCTTTGGGGTGGCCCCGGCAACAAAACCCTGAAGCTATGTGACTATGGTTTGAAGCTCAAGGGAATGACTGAACATGACGTGGTACCATAACCAACATACCTGTCGGAGGCAAGATGACTGTCACATTCCAAGGTCTAGCCGTAATGATGCCGCCAAAGGGAAAGCTGCATGGAGTATTCGGTTCGCCCGGTTGCTGGTTACTGATGTGGTGGCCTTGTGTGACAGCTTCAAATTTCGGAGGTACGGCGCCCTACATGGCTCCAGAAATGTTGCGGAATGAGGGCTACGACTTCCTTGCAGACGTTTGGTCCATTGGTCCAACTGCCGAGTTTGCCCACTTTCCTGTCACATGGAGCAGATTTATGACATTCCTTATCCTCTGCAACGGCAGGTTCAGTAGCCTATCTATTGGTCTTTGGGAGTTTTCCATATTCTCCTGGAGAGGTGCAAACTAAAGCATGAAAAAACTGCTTGTTTGCACCACACTCTGGCTGTTTCAAGGAGTCTTGAAGAGGGTCTTTATCTCGTCGCTGGAGTTTAGGGCTTCTTTATAAAGAGTGCTAAAGAGTGCGGTATATATGTATGCTACGCGCCGTGAGGCAAATGCACCAGCGATGAAGAAAGCTATCATTGAGGCATCCTTGTTCTGCCGTGATGTGTCATTCATGACATGATGTGTCATTCATGATAGCACCATACTTGAACAGTGGATTAGATTCATTTTGATACTCATGGTCCATGGTCGACAGAAATTTGACATTGTTTCTGGCCACATGTTTTTCCATGCAAATCAAGACAGCCAGGACAATCCACCCTTGAAGTTCCCCTCACTAAGCAGAAGCCTCAGATATTACCATCTTGAAGAACTCCAGCAGTTGCTTTAGATCCAACCTTGATGGTTGTGAAATACGAAATACATACTGTACAATCATATTACGTACATCATAGAATCATAAAATCACATATAGTTTCATAATTGTTACCTACTCAAAAATACTATTCATATCATATTCTCTCTCTACCTCAAACGTTGGAAAATTCAGGTGATGCTCAAGGTGTGGCTGGGGATCTCAGGCAAATCCCTGTCGCAGTTTCTCCTGAAATCGCGGATGCGACCGACCTCAATCCTCTCAGGTCTCTGGCTCCTTAACTGGTGCATTGGACTTCACCAAGGTCACGAGAATGTTGGTAGTTGGTAGCATTAAAACTTGCCTAGTTAGTTGGTGATTTTGGTGATAACAAATCTGGATTTTGCTTTGGTAATATGAATGAATCATATAATTTCATGGATTTTGAATAACGTTGGATGGTTTCTGTTTCTGCTTTTTCTGCTTCAGACGCTCCTGAAGCGGACAGCCAAAGATCGGCCAACTGCGGCAGAGGCTCTTTACTTTTTGCTCCAAAGAAAGTTACCATGGGACCATGCCTGGAAGCTGTTCCAATCGCTACTCTTGCAGCTTTTTTTTGAAGCCACGAAAGGCGTTACAGCATGAGTTTGTGGCGGAGAAGGTGGAGAAACCTCCTGAGCCAGTTGATACTGAGCCAATTCTTCGTGCCTTCCTCAATTGCTTCTTGTCACTTCAAGTCTTCAAGACTTGAGCTGAAGTTTTCTCGTTGTTTCCAAACTCTCCAGGCAAGAATGCTCACAAAGCCAAGAAGCTTACACAGCAATTGCAGCAAAAGCGCAATTCCACTGTCTTCCTGGCGGAGTTTAAATAATCAGACGTTGCAATACATCTACAGTAGCGTTTATTCGTTGTAAGCCACTGGAAGGCCATGAAAAAAATGGCAGGTTCAGCATGGCATCGACGACTTGTTGAAAAGACTCATCACGAAGTTTGGAGGTGCAGCACTGTCAAGAACAGTTGAGGATGAATATGTAAGTCACATCTATAATCCAGTCCGTCCAGTCCAATCATTGAAGGCATGATGCGGCAGGGATGGAAAGCTCTGATTTTTTTTTTTGAGTCTGTAAGTCGCAGGAGATATCAGTGGATCGAATATCTTCTTCTCAGAGGGTGATGAGAAGCTGACCCTAAACAACGAAGATGAGGTGCGTGCTAAATGTTGAATATTCGCAGACTCAGTGCTGATGTTGCCATGCATGTTGTGTATGTTTTCTTCCGACAGGAAGAAGCCAAGAAGTGGGAGCCACGAATGAAGAGAAGAAGCTCGAGACGTGACCAAGCTCAGGGACGTCATGACGTGATGTGATGATAGTCACTGATAGTCGATCTCCAGGCCTTCAATCAAAACATGAACAGAGTGCTGTCAGGTGACGTGAAGCATTCGACACACTCCGGCGTCATTGATGACAGTGGCCTAATCAAATTTGATATGAGTGCCTGTCTTAGATGGTTGCACGTTTGCCAATTTGTGCCTCACGTTTTCATCGCTTTCTTCTTGAATCTCGTGATTTTGCTCTGTGCAATCTTAGCCTTTCGTCCCTTCTTGGTCTTTGATGTTCTGTGAATATGTAGAAATAGAAACAAGAAAGGATGCATCACGGATGAGGCCCCAGTAGTGTGGCTGGAGCAAGAACGGGGAAAAGTTTGCCCGGTGATGCCTGGTCCTTGGTCCTTAAGATGCATCACTCCATGGATGCAAAAATGATGACGTCATTTGTCTCGATGAGGTCCATGGTCTCGCAAACCAGGTTTAGAAGGAGGCCTTTGCAACCAGAGCTTCCTGCATAAGAAAATTGTACTACCGTTGTTGGAGCACAAGTGTCCCTATTTTTTTCTGGGCCACCGAGACTCCTACTGCACAGTGCCTTTGCATTTTTATGGAACACTTTGCAGCTATGAGTTAGACTCGTTAGACGATCCTTACGTGAATTGCATTCAGGCTTCAAAATGCTTCAAACTCTTCATTTTCTATGGATGTCCTGGGGATCATCCCTTGTTTTGATGTATGTTTGCCTTTAGATGCTCCAGTGGTTCAACTCTCCTCAGGCTCACTGGATATTGGACGACTGTCGAAGGACATGAGGATGTCCCTGATCAGGTGAGACCTCATCGGAAAAAGAGATCAAGTGTCCGAATCGCAGTCAATCATTTTGAGACGAAGAATCTAACTTCTCCATGGTTTTTCCAATTTATTTGATTCCTGAATGAATTGAGTTGATACATGAATTGGGTTAACGAAAGAGCGTGAACCACAAGGAGCCATGCACCGAGCCTTGCTTCAAATGCTCCGATTGATTGCTGTACCTAAGCAGTACTTAGAGGAAGCTCTTGGTCCAAAGATGCAAAGTTCAGTTTCAATGCTTCGCCAAGATCTGAACGAGCAGAGGAGTGGGAACCGATTCTCCCGATGATGATTGTTTTTCTGAAAACTTGACAGTTGATATGTGGACCACTGTGAGACTTATGTAACAATATGTACGTATGTTTTATACAGTTTTATGCTCGATGTGAAGTTACAGGGCTTCTCGATGTTGTACATCCGAACCGAAGGGAGAGACACTCCTTGATGCCAGTCTGCTACTCTGTCGGCTGACAGCTCAAGTCTTGAATTCGGGGAGTAGCATTTTTCAGGCCAACAGACTGTGCTGGTCAAATGATCTTAGCGCTAGCTTATCCTATCCCACAATTTTTGAATCACTACAGAAAAGTGTCTCTGATTGTCACTCAGATGATAGCAAGGCTGTTTTGAAACAAAATCATTCCATTGGGAGTGACAAGGTGACACTGTGGAGACGATGATATCGTCTCACGAGCACACCAATGCGCAGATGTCCGAAGGACAACGCGTGCTGTTGCACGGCAAGAATCCCGTTTTTCGTCAGCACCATGAGGCATTTCAATGCACAGCACATGATGGAACCACTTCGGGAGTAGACGACAGATCATGGCGCAAAGCGACATTCAATCTCTTCCCATAGAACTCCGCTTGACATTGGCTGCGGTCCTTTGTGGTGACTACTGGGCTTTAGTGAGTGTGACTTTGAGGATTCTCACTCAATGAGGATTCCTCATGAAGTGTTTCATTATTTAGCATTTGTTCGTGACTGGCTATTCTTAGCGCCCTGATGGCCCACGTAGCCGAGAGTTTCAAAAAAGAAGCGTTACACTCCCTGAAACTAACGTAACACCTAAAAATGATGCTTTCCAATAGGAATCTCCTTTTTCAGGGGGTCATTTTCAGGTGCTATGTTAGTTTCAGGGAGGGTAAACTTGTCTGACATCTTGAGCCCTGAAACGAATATGAAGCTGTGAATGCCTTTAGGTGAGCGTTGCTTCAGGCCGCGCATGTTCGTCTTTGTGGAAAGCCTTTCGATTCAGCTGCTTCCCCAAAGGCTTGAGCAGCTGAAGTGCTCGCGTGCGCGACAGAAAGATGGAAGACTTTGTGCATTGACTCAACATTTCTAGTGATATACAAGTGGGTGCACAGGCCAGTGATCTGGGTGGCAATCTTTCCCTTCGCAGTGTTGTTTCCTGCTTTTGAACCTTTGCCTTGTGTTCAACTCTATGGCTCAATCGTGGTAGCTGAATGACTTCTTGAAGGCAGGGAGGAATGTACCCGTGCGATGTGTTGTTGCTTTCATTGTTAATCTGCTTTAACCTCTGCAAAAGGAACTTTCCTCTGCAAAAAATCTACAGTTCTACATCGGCCGAGCTGGTTGGGTTGGTAGGTCGAACTTTGCGATGGAATCATTGCAGAAGCCGCAGGCCAGAAGCTTTCTTTGTACCGTTGATAGATTCATAGAGTTTGTACATTCCCTTTACATTCACTTGGAAGCGATTGGTTGTGATTGGTTGTACAGGAGGCTAAAGTTATGTAGTGGAGATGCAAAATGAATGAGAGAACAATGAGATGTAGGATGCCTTTCGTACATTTTGGTATCCGTTTTTCTCTTTGTTTGCCATGAACAAAACTGAGTCACAGCTCAGACTAACACCTGCAGGCATGGAGTCCAGTGGTACGAAGGAGCTGCCACTCACGCAAGAGGGCACATTATGCCAAAGACTTGGACATGAGACTGGGAGCGAATAGCGGATTCAACGACGTTATCCGTAGAAACACATGCATTTTGAGCAGGCCATAAAACAGCAGCTGTTTCTTAATCCTCACTGTCACTTCTGTCATGCAAAGCTGCTAAGGCCTTGGCAGCTGCTGGTTGTGTATGGCTACGTCCATGGTCACCTGTATCATTTTCAATCGTGTGCAACTCAGCCTGAAACAAGACATGGGTAGGATTTGATACAGCTCAGAATATGACATTCCTGGTGTTTGCCATCTTCTGCGACTGTGGCGAAAAGTAAAAGGCAGAGACTCAGCGTGGAGCCATGCGGAGGTGCTGCAAATGAGCATTTAGCAGAGAGAGTTTTGTGTCGAGTATTTTTGCATGATACAGAAGGGTGGTAAGAAAAATGTTGTTCTGAGGGGAGAGCATTGTTGTCGACTGGTCCGAATTTCTTATGGCATTTTGCTTTCATACAGCAAGTCTGACGCTTCCTGTCTTCAGCATGTTGCTTGTTTTGATTTGAATTCAAAGCATTTTCAGCATATCATTTTGGCACGCTCCACATCGCCGAAAAGAAAAGGGACTTCTTCACCCCTGGTAAAGGCATCCTCCAAACGACATGGTGTGTCGAGGCGCTCGCAGTGTATATAAACCACTGGCCCCAATGTTTCACTGTTGGGTTGGATGGTTTTAGCAAGGCAAAGCTCGTGATGTGCTTTGTGGTGACAGAAGACCAGGACAGAGATGAGGAAAACAGGGAGAATATCAAAATATGATGAAATTATAATGAAATCATGCAAGCTGGGATAAGCCACAAAAAACAATTACAAGCCAGCTGAATTTTCTCTTCTTTAGATTCTTTAAAAGCCTCCCAATCTTTTGGTTACCACATACTTGTTTGTGCGCTGTAACAATCACAAATGTGTCAAGACACCTCTGTGAAGAGGTGACCTTAACCTGACTACTGTTGGATCATTTGGCTTGAAGATTTGTGTTTGTTTTGAAGTCTTGCTCGTGGCTCATTTTGGTACAAGTGCCCTCTCTGTACCTTTTGATTTGAGAATTTTCACCCCACCCCCCCTCACCTTCATCTCATCCATGTTTCATTCCTTTTACACGTACTCATATTATACCTTCACATCTTGAACAGGTATTTTATGAGCGAAGGAATCACCTTCGATTCTTCCGACTAGGACGGACTCGTGTCCTCCATCTTAAATTTTGCTTCGGTATGGATGGGTCATTTGAATTCCATACCCAATTGTCACAGTGGAACCATCTACATCGAGTTTTTACCATTTGATTAAAGACCAGATTTTCGATTTGAGATTCTTGAAAAGAATCCGTCACCGTGAGAATACTCCAACACTTTGGACGGAGGCCACGAGCCAAAAATCCAACCCATGTCCTAGTCAGGGAGAAAAAGAGTGCGCTGCTTGCCTGCTTATGATTAAGCTTCCTTTCAAAGACACATGTAGCGATTGTTCCGCTGGCATTTTTACTTTTACCGACGTATCGGGCCGTCTGTGCGGTTTAGCTGTTCCCTTTCGAAACAGCTTTCGTTCACCCTCCCTCAGGGTCTCATGGGATAATGCAGCATGTAATAGAAATAATTATATATATACGGTACCGTACATAAAATGATGATATGATATTACAATAAGATTCAATAGAATTCATTCAAACAATCTTTCGAGCACGATTTTGAGGATGTTCTACAGTGTACCTCTTTCATCCCCTTTCATCCAATTTTTGCTTGATTGCTTCACTTCACTTCACTTCATCCCCGAATTTCATGCGAGGACGGTGGGTGGGAGCTGGATTCGTAGCCCTGAGCGTTTTTGGATTCTTTGAGTCTGAAAGCTCAAGTGGACAAGACACTGGCAACACAGACTCGAGCCACTCTTGGCAAAAACCGCCAAAAATCTGTGAGATCGTCATTGGTGTATCTTGTTGTACCTTGTTGTATCTCGTTTTGAATTCTTGTCTAACATTTCCATATCGAAGTTGCGACCACCAAGGGGTCATGATGGTGATGCCCATGGCGATGTCAAAGACTCCAGGAGGTTGGAGGGATGTTTGCTTCAGGTTATGAGTGAATGAAAGTTCCAAAGCAACACCAGGCAGTCTAGAGCATCCTCCAATAGGGTTGGGAAGCCCAGCTGAGTTTCTCCGGATATTTACTGGGTTTTTTGCCTGAACGTCATAGAGAGACATCTTAGGGACGGCGCCGGTCAGATGACCCTGATGATGCTTTGAAGCGTTTGTTGTTGGAGGAGATCTGATGTCTGATGCATGTGTTTTTGTTGGATGCTCAAAACTGGCACCTACATGGCGGTATCACTTGCTTGTTAGGAGGATCCTGAGCATGAACACGATTCAATGAAGAGGACATGCTCTTTGCTCCGCAGTTGATCCTTGAGTATATGAATGAAATGACGGTGGGGGGCAAGGACTATCTCCGACTGGTGGGACTATCTGCCACTCGTTGGCCAATCGGAGTCGAGGAAGAAGAGGAGGGCTCAGAGAGAAGAGGCCTTGCCGTTCTACGATTGATTTCACGATGTTTGAAAGGGCCACAAGAAATGGGAGCCACCCAAGTAGAAAGCTTTCCCCTTATTGCTTATTTTTTGAGATTGAGTTCCACCAGCCCAAGTATATCTATTTGCACATGCTTTAATGAGCTCTATGTTTTTGTTTGGGAAAAGCACCTGGAATTTGGTTGATCACGTGTGCATGTCTAGAGAGTTCTGGAGAAAAGACAAGAAGATGGATCTCGGCTTGGTACCAGGTCCCTCCGGAGGATGGAGAAGAGGACTCAATCCGAAGGACAGCAGAATGCACAGTCACGGAGAAGATTCTTGGACATAATCATTGACATTGTCTCTGATATCTGATATCCAATCAATTCAACTTCAATACGGAGAAATCACAGGACCGTCTCCGAATGGTGGGACAACCTCCCCTTCGTTGGCCAGTCGAACGAGTCAAGAAGGAAGAGGAGAACGCAGAAAGAGGAGGCACCGCGAGCGGTAAAAGAACCTGAAAAGTTAAGTGATTTGAGCCAAAGCACCATGGGAGGAGCGTCCTAGTCCAGCGCAAGATGTTGAAGACGCTGAGTCAGGCCAATGGCAATCTCTGAGTTTGTTACATTGTGAGGTTGGACACTTGGAAATGGTTCTCATTCAGACAATGGTAACAGGTATGTTTAATATCCTCGCCTCCGTGAAGACATCAGTGGCTGCTGCAGTGATGGGAACAGGGCGTTAGATTCTCAAGTTGAAGCTGAAGATGTTAAATCCACAATCTTACGCAGTGATTCAGAAAACTAGGTGTTGAGGAGAAGGTTGAAGGACAGGATGCAGAAAAGGAGCCAAAGGAGTCGTCTCCTTAGTCTGCGAACCAATACAACTACGACATACCTGGCCATGTTTTTTTCCAGAATCCATGTCTTTGGATGTTTGGACCAGGTCCTTTGCACAGTTCTTGCCAGAGTTTCCATCTTCAGGCCCACCCCTTTGAGATTCTTTTGAATTTCAAGATTCCACTTTGTATATAATTGTTTCACTCTGAGTTGTTGTTGACTCAAATTGATAGAAGTGATGTTTCAACATGTTTCAACATGACAGGCCTTTTTGGTCCGCAAGAAGATGCCGACTTGGTCCTTTGCTCAGACTTCTTTGGCAGTGAAGAATCTGTGCTCAAAAACCCTCGACTTGAGGACATAAGTGAAGCGAAGGAAGAATTCAATGAAAAGGAAGAGGTCCGAGAATTGTTCTGTGACCGAGCAACAAAAAGAACCAAGCACAAACGAGCGAGCTTAGAGTTTTTCGATGTTTTTACATTCTGTTTTGATACATTTTTACAGCTGGACATGGCAGGAATCCGAGGACTGGTGGCAAAACGCTCAAGCAGCCCTGGGAATGGTTGTGGCCTAAGTTTGGCCTTTGGCGTAAACGGCACTTACATTTTTCCAGCACAAGGCAGAGCCGAAGGAAGCAACAAAGGAAGCAAAGCAGATGGATGAAGAGCATTTGCCTCAGTTTTAGGAAAAGCCAGATGTCGAAAAAATCCGAAGCACATTTCCAACAAAGGAGTGATCAAGAAACAGTGGTGGCTACGGCAGATACAGAAGTGCCAGGATCTGAGTTGTATGGCGAGGGAGTGGGTACGCTGGTAGAAGACCAGGGATGAAAGCATGTCTTGTGGCTTAGGCTTGAAGCTGAAGAAAAAACCGAGGTCATACTGAGTCACACTTCATGAACAGATTTTGATGGTTGATATTGATTTTGAGAGGCAGAAGAGACTGGCAAAGAGTGGTGTGCTCAGACTGTGTAGTCAACATCCCCTTGAATTTAGTGAGTTGGCTTTAGGTGAAGCTAAGCAGTGAAGCAAATGTTGTGACAGGCTGGAAGAGGAAGAGGAGGAAGCAGCACAAGGCGAGGCAGACGAGGCATACGAGGCAGACAAGACAGAGGAGGCAGACGTGGTGGAGGACCAGGAGGAAGACCGTCTACCACCTGAAGTGTCCGTGCCTCAGATTCCTAGATCTTGACTCGATCATACAGAGGGCGTCTCTTCACCACAGACTGTTTGAGGCCACGTTGGAGAGATAGATAGATAGATGAGATGAGATGAGATGAGATAAGATGAGATGAGATGAGATGAGATTAGATTAGATTAGATTAGATCAGATAGTTAGATCAGATTAATTAGATGGATCAGATAGATTAGATTGGATAGATGATTAGATAGATTAGATAGGTCGGTCGGCAGGTAGATATAGGATGATATAGGTAGCCGGATGGATGGATTGATAGATTGATGGATGGATGGATGGACGGATAGAAAGAAGCATACATTTGTGTGTATGTCATGTGTGTGTGTGTATATCTGTGGTCGCTGTTCAGCCTTTGAGGCCGGGCATGGAGGATGCCAACCTCATCGTGCGGGTTGACATTGATCCGAAGAGACAAAGCGTGTCACGTGGCGCGAAGGCCCTGGAATTTCATCAACTTGTGGATCTCCCAAGGTTTTTGATGGTTTTTGTGTATCTTCACCTGAATTCCCTGGAAGGCGATCGAGAATCTCATGTCCAGATCTGACCGTGAGGTTCTTGAGGCACGGGGTTTGCTGGCTGAAAGGGAGACTGCATGCTGAATGTAGAAACAGCGCTTCAAACTGCTAGGCCATGGCCCAGGAGGGATGGGAGGCCCATGCAGTGATGCATATTTTGTTTTCTCAGAGAATTGGCCTCAAATCTTGAGTTGTCTCAAGGTGGAAGTTGTTGATGAGTGGGTTGCCTCAGACCTTCCAAGTGCATAAACACCTAATGTAAAGTGTGCCATGATGTGATGGGTAGCGTTATGATCCGTTATGATCCGTTTTTTTTGAGGTCTGAGGGCTTGTACATGTTATCTCTCCCGCTGGAGTCTTAGATTCAAGGCACAGATCCTGGATCGTCCAGTGGAATTGTCTTTTACCCAGGCCAGTCCTCTACGAGGTCATGGGCACAAGTGTTTCTATTCCAGCTTTCATCTCAGCTGTTAGGAGAGACCTGTGGTTGAAATGGTGCGTTGACACACCTCTGGATTCTTGATGCAAATTTGTTGAAACACGGTTGAGACATGTTGAGACCGATCCTATAAGAGCCAAGAATGGGGATGTGGCGAGAATGGAGCATCTTAAGTTGCAGTCTCTCGAATACTCAGCTTTCAATTTTGATGTCGATAGCAGAATGCAGAATTGACTATTGTTACTCGTATGATTAATCCTGATGTTTTTCTGAATTATGACTTAAATTTGAACCTGTTGTCCCATCCACATTGACATGAACCCTTTGCACCTGTCACCGATCTTGTTTCTCTGGTGCAACGTGAGGCCCCACGCTTTCTGACAAAGCTTCGCGACTGCCGCGGGAGAATCTCCAAATTCAAGGATCCGGAAACATTTAGAGACATGGATCCGGCTATGGAATCTGGAAGTGATGAGATCTTCTCCTTGGACTGAAACGTGTGGAGGAGCGACTGGAGGGAGACTTGGTCTTGCAGAATGGTGAAGGAATATTCACCTTGCAGCTGGGTTTCCCTTTTCGAACAAAGTTGAAACCTCAGGCGTTTCTTCGTTTGAGAAGACCCTCGTTGCCCAAACTTCAAAGGACAAATTCTCAAAGACTTTTTTTCTAAGGCTCTGCATTTCTGCTGCTGGTTGGACGAGGGCCACAGTGGGTGGGAAAATTCCCAGTTCTGTCGAAAGTCGTCACAAAAAAATCGCCATGGGATCAAAACTTGTGATTTCTGATTTTCTGCCGAAAACAGCCGAGGCTCAGAAGGGAACGAAATTCTCTCGTCCAACTATGTAGAAGTGGGAATTCAGCTTCCCAAGGCCTTGGGAGTTCGAAACGTTCCTTCCAACCATTCGGTGGGGTGGCTGGTTGGTTGGTTGGTTGGTTGGTTGGGTTGGTTGAAGCTGATGGAGGTCCCCGGTCTTACCAACATCATGGAATATTTTGTGAAGAACTATGGCACACAGTCCGGAATCCCATAAAAAATCTGAGGAGAAGTTCACTTGGGTCCCACGAAAGTTGTTTTTTTGTTTTTTTTTTTCAGATGAAAGTAAGACATGTTGAAAGTTGCACTTGTTGCTACAATTGGGGAAGGGAGATCCATGTTTGAGTGAGGTCTACACAAGAGTGCACTGATGCATTAGCAAGAGCAGCAGATCGACTGCCAGAGACCCCGACTTAGCTGCCTTACACTGCGAAGTGTGCAACTCCTGACGCTCTTGAGCTGTGGAATTAACATAAATGAAGCATCATCAATTGGATTTGATAAGGACGCCACTGCAGAGTATTGAAGATACCATGAAGGAGGGGTCTCAAATCTGGAGTGTAGCTGCCATAGTTACCTTGTAGTTTGGATGCCTATGTCGCAACTCTCTATAGATCATACTCTGTAAAAGGTGTTTACTCCGGATGCCGCGTCCCTGTTCTCTACGCTTGCCTGTGTTGGAGGAGTTTTTAAAGCCCCTGACCGATCCTGATCGAGAAGGGACAGAGAAGAACCTAGTAGAGAGCGGGTTCACTCCTCAAATCTCGGATCTTGAGATGACATGCATGCTGGTGATATATCTGATAGACAAAATCATGGGCCAGTTGATACAGGAAAAGCAAATATTCCACGATTTGCGTGTTTTTTACCATGTTGCAGCCATCCCATTTTGGTGCAGGTTTTTGCCCTCAAGAGTATGTCATCGAGTATGATTTGATTTGGCACAGACTGATTAGACTTTTCTGCTTTCCAGGCCTGGCAGACCGTCGAGCTGAGCAGTTCGTTTGTATTCGTCTCAGATGCTGATACTCGTTTTAGTTTTGGGCTTTCTGCACAGACTTTTGGTGAGGTTGGATGAACTCCAGGTTTGCTTAGTTTCACTTTCTAGGCATATCACATCAATTTTTTAGAAATGCCTCGAAAACTCGAGACCCCGGGTTCAATCGTTCAATCGTCCAGCCGCCGCGACGCGACGCGACGTGACGCTGGGATGCCTGACTCAAGCGAGACCTGGTTTCCCAGCACACGCCGCTTGCGCCGTATGCACGGCTGGCGCGAAGTATCGGCGTATAGCCTGCCTTTGTCCAGGCTCATTCGTCCGGATTTTCTGGGAGGCGATTGCAGCATTGCAAACAAAAAAGCTGGTGCGTCTCCCTTTGCAGCATTTTTCATGGACCGACTGTCATGGCATTCCTTAGCATACAAGTAGCATTTTCTGATGTGCTCAAAGCATTTTTACCAGAGGCTTGTTGGCTCAAGCCTGTAGATAGATGATTGCGGAGAATCAAGAACCGACAGGAACATTCTTATACCTCACGATGGTTACTGAGTCATTGTTACTCCTAAGGGCTATAACAGGCAATCATCATTACAGGGTACGGAGTGCAATATCTAAGATTATACACGGTATACAGATGCAGTACCTTTCCGTACTATATTTCTTTCTTACAGCACGTCCCACTTGGACCATGCAGTCCTTGCGAGGTAGGAAATGATTGTGCGCAACTTTGCCTTGCAACATTTGAATTTCAACTGGGCAGGTTTGTCTCTTACACTGGCAGCACTGCTTCATGGTGCAACATCAGATCCATTGTTATAGCCTTAGCCTTCTCTTGTTTGAAATGACTTCAACATCATCCATTTCCACTGCGGAGCCAAGGATTCAAATTCCTCCACATATCCAGGCCTTGGAGTTGTCAACTCCAAAACCAGTCAGCTTGGCCCAGCTCTGTCGCTGGCGTGTTCTGCAACCGTGGTCCGTTTTTTAGCGTTCATCCAAGGTCACGGTTGCGCAAATGCAGGAATTCAAACAAGACTTCGTTGATGTGGACTTCAATAAGGATGGGTCGATACATGTCGACACTATTGCACACTCACTCAGATATTATAGTTCACTGGTTCACTTGCTCATTACACTACTAGCTAGAGTCGAGTCCATGAGAAAGCGGAGCTTCTCTCCCATCTTTCTCTCCCCGCGTCTGGAAAGACGTCGTGCTAGGACGATCAAATGGATGCTCAAGAGGTTGGGGTCGCTTAGTAGAAATCGACCAACCAGCCGCAACATCTGTAGCCAAGGTTCGAGCCCACTTCAAGGGCGGCATTTCAGATGTTGAACTGTTCCAGTTCTTTTTGGACTCAGACACCGAGATTTGGCTGCAATGAGTGGTGAAATATGATGACATTGTGCCAGCTGCTGTAGAGCTACGTACATAGAAGCTACAGGGAAGCCTCATCCTCAATTCATCCTAAATTGCATGCATGACTATTTCGTGCTTTGCAGGGGAGGTGGCTTTCACTTTGCTCGTTTCATGGCGCATCAGGACAGATCTGGTGATGTCTCCTTACAGGAGTACGTGGACTATGCAGCCATGTTGGGCTAAGTGCAAAAGGAGCTTGCAAGACCTACAGCTGGACGCGTCCCACAATTCCGATGTTTGATTGATACGTTTCATAGGGTTGAATGTTTGGACTCTGCAAAAACAAATATGGCACCCAACTCCCAACTCTGCCAACTTCGGCAACAATCTGCACTGCGTTATGATCAGTTCAGTTGTAAAAACAGCCATGGTGCATAGTTCATTTTAGTTGAGAATGCAAATTGACACTGATTTTTGCTTGCTTCATGATGGTTCAAGCCCTTCAAGAGGGTGGGGTTGGGCGATCAGTGCCCAAGGGGAGATCCGGTGGGTATTTTGCCAGCCATCCCGCCAGCTGGAGACTCTTATGCCACTTGGCGGAAAAACCTGTCTTTTTTTTGGTCAAAATTGTATCAACGGAAGGCACAGATTTTAAGGGATATGAAATTGCCAGAGATGAACATTTGAATGAAAACGTTGGTTAATGTCCTTATATTGGAAAACTTGGCATGATCCAACCATGACATTTTCAATTTTCAATCCGCTGATTTTGTGAACGAAGGTCCTGATGTCAAAGAAAGTGGTGACCAAGAAGAAGGCACAGATGGATCCAGATTCACTCAGTGTGATTTGGTAGGTACCTAATCTACATCGATCTACTTCCCCTTGCATGGTAGAATTTGGTTTCTTCATAGGGCACCTCTTTGTTGGTTCTGAGGCGCAACCGCCGGGTGTTCCCGGACTTTCGTTGAACGGTGATTCTGGTGTAAGCGTTTGGAGCTGAGGACACCGGATCAATCGAGCTACCGTAAATGAAGCTTTCGCTTCCTGGCTTACCTCGAACTTCCAAGGTGCCGAACAAAGCTCGCGTGGCCCAGCAACAACGGGTCCTTGAGACGGCCGGGGAGCAAGGAATTTTTGAGGACGGTTGTAGCAGCTTGTAGCTCATTCATTTCAGGCTGTTTGAAGAAATCTCTATGCAAAAATGAAATTCGGGTGGTGAAACAGTGAAATGATAGTGAAACCTGCGACTTCACAGGTGTTGCATGTCGTCTACATGTCATAATCTTCCTGATGCTTGCTTTGAGGTTGGAAAGCACGATGGAGATCACAAGTTGCAGCATGCTCAACGGATCGCTTATTGCCGACCACTCTTGGGTGTTGGATTGGTGATCCACATGGCCACATGGCCTGAGGTATTCTCCGCGAACAGATGGCTTCATTCAGCAGCTGCCAACTGCTTAGACTTGACTGCTTCAGTCCTGCGATTGTCACTATGTAGTTGTAGGCTGTATGCAAAAGAAGACGGCCCTATCTTGAACACGAAGAGCTGGCCATCAAAATGGCTTCTCAATATGATAGGCGCCACTTTTTGAGTTGGATTGAGGACTGGTGTCCTGGACTTTTACCAGTTCTCTGCTGCTGACATCGCATCCTTGGTGCGGAAGTGCCATTATGATGAGTGGGAACACCCAGACAAACCAAAACGCCATAGATGGACTTTTTCCTTTCACACATCTCCATCCTGCTAGGGAAAAAGAACATCATGGGTCATGAGAGATCTCTCAGGACACAAATCCAGATCGCTGTTGCCAACATCATTGAGGCATGACTCGTTTCACTAGGAAAATGCACGAATGAAACATCTCAATCTCCACAGTGGATTTGTTAATGCGACGCACCCTTTGCAGCTCCCACGCGATGCAACAATTCCACAGTTGGCCAGGATCGTGCGAACCACGAGCAAGAGCAATGGGGCACAGTGAAGAAAAAGAAGCAGGTGAAGGCTGGTAGAGCGTTATCAGATAAAGTTGATAAAGTTCACATGGTGGCTGAAGATCGAAATCTTAGTGGAAAGGCAGAATCCTTACTAAGGATGTGAATAAACATGTCTCTGTTTGGAAGTCACAATTAATACAACTGTACAGATCAGAAACCCTCAACCAGCAGTGTTTTCCAAACAATCGTTTGGAAGCGTTTGCGCTTTTTGTCTTTGGTAATTGCTTGCGTTTTGCCCTGCCAAACATCAAGGAAGAGAAAAAGATGAAGGAAGCGGCTCAGAAGAAGATCGAGGCACGTGAGTGCTGATGTTGCTTCTGCTTTTTGATGTGGAAAATTTCTCCAACATTTATGGTTTTCCTTGGAGTCAATCATGTCTGATCCATCCTTCTAGACTTGCCAACCTTTTTTTCCCTTGTCAAAAGTTCGGATACCGTCACCTGAATACCATGCCTTTAAGGAGATGCAGCAAAAAGATGATGAAGAGCCGATCGGAGATGAGCCGAGGTCGGAAGTGAGATTATTCAATTGAAGATTCATCATGATTCATTGAAGTTTCATGAAGTTTCAATGACGTTTTGGGTCCACGTCTTTGCTGTCGATGTTTCGACAGGCTTGTGATCGAGGAAGTGCTCATTGGCCAGGCCAGGGTTTTACTGCTTTGCCACTCTACTGTCATTGAGTAAACTCATCATCTTTGTTGTTGCCTTCAGGAACCCGATGAGTGGAGCACGGTCAAGAAGAAGAAACAGGTCAAGGCCAAGCAGCTCAAGAGTCCATGACATGACATTTTGATGGCATGTTCTTCGTCTCTTCCCAATGGGATAAAGCATGTGCATTGATGCCATGATCCAGGAAGAGAAGAAGTTCAAGGAAGATCAAGAGAAGAAAATCAAGGAAGATGAAGAGAAGGCAAAGAAGGCAGCATTCTGGGGCAACTTGTAAAATTAATGCTTCAATCAAGGTTGTATACCATATACTTACGCATGTAGAGTCATCTATGATATTCGTTCAGAACAAGACAGTCTGTGCAGGAGCGCCAAGACCGGTTGCTCAAAGAGGAACTTGAGAAGCAAAAGAAACAGAACAATGAGAGGCTCGGGCAGTAGGGACCGGTCAGGTGCGAAGTCATACAGTTGCGCTTGGTGTCGCCATTCCAAGCAGAGTCAAGATCAGGAAAAGGAAGGCTCCATTTACAATGTGTTTTCTCAATTAAGTCATGTTTATTGCAGTCTTTCCCATTTATTGCAGTTTTTCCCAATCATCCCAGTCTCAAGCGAAAATGACTGTTGACTCTTTTTTGATAAAAGTAAAGAAGAAGCGTCAAAATTTGGTGTTTTTTCTGTGTTTTTTCTGGTCATGCTCCCCATGGGCCGTGGCAACACCAGGATGCCTTCGGAGGGAAATTCTGTTCAAGGCCAAGCTGGAAAAGGAGTCGGAAAGGGTGGGAAGAACGGCTCCAAGAATGGCAACCTCACACCTGCAGGCCGTTTGCAAAAAAAAACGATGAAGAACTGTGGGGCTGTGGGGGTTGTTGATGCAAGTTTTGCTTTCCTTTTGCTTTTGTCTCTTTCAGATCCGTCTTCCTGGTGTTCGGTACTGGATAGATCTCTGTAAATTTGCCAGGTATATCTGGGTGTGTGTTTTGCAGGGACTCAAAAGGATGGTTTCTATCCAGCATGAATTGATTTCGGATCCTCAAAATGCTTTGACGCACATGATCTCACAGGGCTAGGTCTCGAAACACCTCAATTTATCTGGGTGCAAAGGCTAAACATACTGTCAATGAGCAAGATCCTGGAGCAGTTGTCATGGTTGAAGGGTGTCACGTATGAGATTCCTACGTGTACATTATATTATACAATATTATACACGAACTATAACGCAAACATTTATATTGTATATCAACAGTTTAGCTGTGCCAGATGTAGTGAGTCCGGAATGTTTGAACTCCAGGCAAAGGATCTCCAGCCTTGAAGCCCTCGGAGCCGCCGATCAATGGAACGAAGGAGAAATTGGAGAAGGAAGGTGGGGTGCAAAGCGGATGAACACTTTTTTCGATCTTCACAATGTACATATTGCTGAAGCCAACGTGCTATGATCAAGGTGCTGTCCTTCCAGATACGGCTGTGTTGCCAACCACGCCTCCTGGCGATGCCGAGTTGCTGACTTAGGGAGTTTATTCAAAGGAAGCAATTGCAGGCATGTATGCTCTGCATTCCAGCACAGCAACATTGATCACTGTCATGTTCATTCTAGTTGTGCGCCAAGGACTGAGCAGGTCACAAAGAAGCCATCACCAACCCTGCAGCCACCGCAAAATCACACAACGCCCGCCTCTCCCGTGCTGCCTGCTGCTGCTCCTGCGACGTCTCCTGCGCCAGCTGCTACCTCGGCACCTGCAACGGCACCTGCTCCCGTATCGACCCCTGCCGCCGCACCGGCCCCAACACCAACACCAGCCTTGGTCCCTCCAAGACCCAAGGGTGGCAGTGTATGGAACAAGCCTCCAGCATTTGTGGACACCCAGTCATCAGAGCCAACTCCAGCAGAGTCCAATCGTAATGCCAAGAGTCAGCCAGCTCCAAAGCCCAAGGCCGAGTCCAAAGAGGCCAGCTCGGCAGCTGCGGCTCCGGCCCGGAACAAGCCGCCGAACTCGAATCATGATGGCACCCGTCACAATGATGGCCGTGGCAAAGGTCAAGTGAAGACGGGCTCTCAAAATCAAGAGAACGGCTCCAATGCCAACGGCTCCGCTGGCTCCAATGGCAACTCCAAACCAAAAGCTGGTGCACGTCCCAAGCCACAGGGAGGGCAAGAGAAGGAGGAATGGAAAGATAAGAAAGATGAGTGGCACATCACTTAGCTGTGAGATTTTTTCTGTGCTTTGCACCTTGCACAACCAAGAAAAAGGTACCAAGTGATATCAAATGGTAGCCATGTCCATCGGTTGTCCGCAATGATTTTTATAAGCTAATTGGAGTGGCCAGGTGGGATCAGAACGACTCCAAGTGGGTCCATGGCTGAGATTTTCTATCCGATTCGGAATCCCTAGTCTCAATTGAATGTGCAAGTCTGTTTTTTGTTGCGTTTTTTGTTTTTTCTCCATGATTCTTTTTGAAGAACTTGTATTGATGTTCAGAATGGTCGATGGGACTGGAAGAATTGGAACGACTGGGATGGCAATGCCTAGATCTCAGAGGGTTTTTACCTGGCCTTAGGTCTTAGGAAATTGTTGAATGGTTGAATCCTCCATGAGATTCTGCAAAGAATTCTTGCTTTGTATCAGGCCGAGGGCGACAAGGGCGACAAGGGCGACTGGTGGGGCGACTGGAAAAAGGGAGGTGCCGGGCTGGTTGAAACTGAAGCCAAACAGATAAGCATTCAGCTGAAGCCAAACAGCTGGATGATGTCGCAGGCTGGTGGCAAAAGAAAAAGGATGACTCGCAAGGCACTGGGATTGGATCTACATGCTGATCCACGAGAAACGTAGATTGCATCATCAAAAGAAATCTAGCAATAGAATTGGCAGATGCCTTTGCTTGTCTCTTCCCTTGCAGTTTGGAGTTGTTGCCCTGTTGGTGCTAGAGACAACAAGAAGAACAGTGTCCTAAGGGTTCGAACCCGACCCGTGCAGGGTGGCAGCGGAAAGAGAAATCAGAAGCTGCCCCAGGTGAAAAGCCAGATGCTGCTAGCGATGCCTGATGTCTCACATCACACGGCCTAGCTCAAGGGTGCGGGCAGTAAACTAAACTAACCAGCACAATTTGCACATCGTGCGCGTTTTGGGCCACTTGAGCTGGACACGGACAGAGTCAGTAGTAGAGCCAGGATGTTGAGTTGAAACATCCTCTAGCACTCGAGCTGGAGTATCTCCAATAATTTTTGACGTGCTTGAAAGATCTCAAGGACAAGAATGTTTTGCTAACAGCTCCTTCTTCGTTCACAGCATCATTTTCGATTCCTCTTTTTGCCGGTGTGGTGCGGGTCCATGGTTTGACGCATTTTGAGTTGACTCTAATTTGGAGACTCCAACATTGGCACTTCTCACCGCGTAACCACGCGAAGCCAGGGGCCTATGAGCCTAGATGACATCCCCACAGCTCAGTGCAATTGAGCACGCAGCAGACTCACGCGTGTTTCAAAATACTCTCAAAGGCTTTGTTTTGGCACATGGATTCATACCAAAATAATCCAAAATATATGTGTATACTATGTTGTATTATACTATATAATATATAATATATAATATATAATATACAATATATAATATATAATATATAATATATGATTTATAATATATAATATATAATATAAAATATATAATATATGATATATAATATATAATATATAATATCATATTTAATATGTAATATATAATATATAATATATAATATATGATATATAATATATAATTTATAATATATAATATATAATATATAATATATGATATTTGATATATAATATATAATATATAATATATAATATATAATATATAATATATAAAATATGATATATGATATATATGATATTATATTTGATATATAATATATAATATAAAATATAAAATATATAATATATAATATATAATATATAATATATAATATATAATCTATGATATATAATATATAATATATAATATATAATATATGATATATGATATATGATATATAATATATAATATATAATATATAATATATAATATATAATATATTCTATCTACTTGATTTACGCTGCCTGACAAATTTGAAGACATGCAAAAATCAAAATGCTATCAGTTGCCATCTCATGCTGCCTGCTGCCTTGAAGTCCTTTGCTTTTTCGACGAGTAGATTCAGTTCAAGGGGTGAGCGCGCACCGGGACGGGCCGCCCCCGACTGGACCAAATTCAGTTTCTTGGCCCATGACCCAGTGAACTGTGAGAGTCAGTGACCTGGTGACCTGGTGACCTGTTGATTCAGTTGATATCAATCTTGAACCAATGATAAAGATGGAATTTCGCGCAATGGTCCTGACTTGGGACTCAGGTCCACATTCTTGATGTCCAACAAAAAGGTTGTCACCAAGAGCAAGGCCATCTCAAACAGAGTCAACCCATCACGTTGCACAGCTCCTGGATCACTTCACTTGAGGCGCAACCTGCTCCTGCCACAGAAAATGGCACTCCTGCGCCAGCAGCTGTTACTTGACTTAGCGATGTCCAATGTATTGAAATCCTGACGAATTTTGCCTCTGCTTGAGGCAACAACCGACGTCCGAGTTGCACATCAGCTGCGAGTGCTTGAAACAGTGGGGGAACTCCGAGTTGCAGCGTTTTAGAAACATAGCGCCCGCCCCCAATCTTTTGGAATGAAAGACAGCCTGGAACAGAATAAGGATAAAGTATATAGTATAAAATCACCAAATAGTAGATGATCAAAGTTTATTACCCAGCTGTTCTCAGCATTCTGTGTCAAGCAGACTTTGTGCATGGAGTTTTTCATAAGGTTGCTGGTCAAGGTGAGGACGAGAAGAAGTTGCGACCTTGGCTCCACGGACTTTCTCAGTTTTGGAAGCAGCACAGTTGGTTATGAACAATTTGGATGCCAAAATTCAACAACACTTCCTTTACCTTTATGGTCACTTCAGGTACTCCCCACGAACCGAAAAGCATATCCAGCAACTGTCAGCAACCTAGACATACTGCTGGAGCTTTGTGTGGATTCCCGAATTGCAACACAAAATTCTCATCGCGAGTGTTTCCAACACCAAACATGCAGAAGGCAACACCTTTGATTGAAATTCTTTAACCTAGGACTAGGAATGAAAATTTATTCGAATTCATGCTATTGCTATGATGATTTTTGTGATCTTGCTAATTGGAGTGATACTGGCAGCAGCTGCATTTCTCCAGGACGGGAGTGCTCGATTTCTATGAGTACTCCCGGGGTGACATTGCAGCCTTGGTCCGCAGATGTCACTATGATGAGTCAGACTCCAAGATGATTTCAAGTGTGGAAAAGTTGTTGTTTATGCCATGTACACTGGTGATTTGTTATGTACATCATTTCTTTATTGGTGATTTCTTGGTGATTTGTGAATGTTTATTCACTTATTCACAGTCAACTTCACTTTGATAAAGAGTCCTTTTTTTGTACAGTTGTGATTTGTTATGTACATCATTTCTCAGGAACCAAATTCAGGTAGCTGTTGCCAACATCATTGAGGACCGACCAAGCCAATAACCCATGATGTGACGGATGCATGCCGCATGACTGGCCAGGATCGTGCAAACCACGAGAAAGAAGAGTGGGGCACAGTGAAAAACAAAAAGCAAACCAAGGCGATGGGTACAGATGACCCTCGCTGCTCGCTGGTTGGATTTGTACTCTGCGACGACTTTAAGATATCCGACAACCTATGACTCTTGTTGCCCGGGTTATATATGTTGGACAGGAAGAGAAGAAGATTAAGGAAGAGGAGAAAAAGGAGCAGGACTGCATGATTGCCTGACCATGTGACAGCCATTTCCATATTGTGTATCTTTGTGTGGTCTTGGCCGAGGGCGATTTAGCAACACTGCAGGAGCGACTGGAGAAGGAGGCAGAAAAGCACCGCAAAGAAGCTGAGAGGCGTGGCCCTAATTGGGAACTACCTCCGACCGCTCGAGATCTGGAACTCGAGACGGTCGTCTTTCTTGAATCTCAGGAAAGCAGCCAAAGAAGCAGAACGTGGTGGACCAAGATCATATTCAGACTTTTTCTTATTTTTCTTATTTGTTTGAGCAATTTTAAATTAGTTCCACATTGAGGTGCCAACAAGCGAAGTGGTGCCTTGGATTTGAATCAAGGCATTCAAGGCATGCAAGGCCATGCTGAAAATGTTTGATAACCAAGGCAAAGGTGGCAAGAATGGGATGGATGCAGATGTTGGAGGTGAGGAAGCCATAGCAGGGACCTTCATTTGATTCATTATGATTCATCTCATGATTTTTGGCATAGCAAGCGATTTTGTTGAGCTTCAGTTGTATCAATCTTACAAGAAATCCCAAGTCTGCACCATAGATCAATCGCATTCAATCGCCATTTTTGCTTTGTGGCCTGTGGCGCAGCTTCTGCACTTCCACCTGATCCAGCTATCCTATTTGCTGGCACCAAGACCTCGAATGTAGAGCCATTGGCTTACAGAAATAAATCCAGAAGATGTTTGGAAAACAACATATGGCAATAGATGTGAACAGATTGATGAATCAGATTAGCTGATTAGCCAAGGTCTGACCAATGGCCAGGGCAATGGCCAGGGCCTCTGAAAAGCCAGAGGAATCCACCGAAAAATCTCCGCAACGGAGCTACTGAGGTGGGAAGGCTCTGGTGACAAATGGGTGCGCCCGCCGATCTGTGTTGCGTCAGAATTCATCCAAGTATTCACCCCTTGCATTTCTCTAGCAATCTTGAAATCTCTTTGGACAAACAAAGCCACAACATACACCGCATTCACCATGCGCAGAATGGCAAAAGCTGGGAATGGCAAGAGTCCTGGCAAGAAGAATGGGGCGAAAGCAAGGCACATCTGGCAGAAGAGATGTGTTCCCGAAGAATTTCTCCGTTGCTTCCGTTTCGTCACATCGATATCTACAGGAAAAATTGTCGAGGTCAATTTTTGAGGAAGTCATTGGCAGTAGGAAACACCCTAAGGCAAACCCTTAACCCTCGAAGACCTCTGTTGAGTTGTTCCAATGACACACAAAAAGTCCCTAGTCGCTTCACTTTTTTTGCATTTCCTTGTGTTGTGCTGATTAGAGAAGATACATCAAATCATCAAAAAAGATACTTCAAATACGCAACAAAAATTCAACCCATTCTTCAAGGGACCTCCATCTAGCAATATCCAGCAACTCTCAGCCTGTGCAGAATGGTGGCAAGAGCGGCAATAGCTGGGAGTGGCAAGGGCAAGAATGGTCCGAAGACTGGGGCGGAAGCAAGGTTTGGATGGGATAGATTCTGAGAGTATTTTTCATCCAACATACTCTTACTTCACTGAGAATTGCAAGCTCGATTTCCATCTTGTACCTGACCTCAACCTTCCTGTACGATGCAACAGGAAGGGAACGAGCAGTGGTGGGCCGGCGGCGGTGGCGGATGGGAGAAGGCGAAATCTTTGCCCTCAATGCGCACAATACACATCTTATCAAGACTATCCACCATGTACTGCAGGCCGGCAAGAAGAAGAAGGGATACAAGGCAGCTGATCGTCCAATTTTTACTTTCAACTTTAGAGACAGTGGAGTCAGTGGAGTAGAAACAAAACATTTGTATCAACCTGCGCTGATAGCCCAAACCTCAATACTTGAATTTGGAGGAGAAGAAAGATGGCCCAGCCTTGGAGGTCTGGGTTGAAAGAATTGATGGCAGTCTGAAGGGGGGGGTTACATCCCATTTTTGCACGCCTGAGGAAGAGGAGACGGAAGGAGACTTTTGGGATATGCCTTGCACCAAGATTCATGGAGTTCGCATGGCCTGAAGTAGCCTTCAATGAAATCATCACTTCGACATCCAAGGCCAGATACCTCGGCACCAGATGGCGAGGCCTTTTTTTGGAGCTTGCCCAGTCACAAAGACTGCCAAACAAAAAGTTGATGATTTCGCCTTGTCTTTGTTGGGTTGATTACCTTTTCCATGTTTTCCATAAGTTACCAGTTTTTCTCTTGGATTGAAATTGATGTCTGCCTCCAGGGTGGCTTAGACCGATGGACCTTGGGCCGTCTTCCTGGACATGATACTGAAGATGGTCCTGGTGTAGCTGTACCCAAGGTGCAGATGGGATGAATCAATGAGGGGTTACCTTTCCAACCCCAGGGATCCTACTGTTGATGTTTTTCATTTCCAGCAAATTCACCCACACCATTTTTTGGTTTATTAGGTGAAAACACCAGTGATGACTGCCCGCATGGCAGTGGTTGCCTTCAGTGCCCCTTATGTTCCATCAGAATGCCCAGTAGACCCCCCAATCTGAAGGGCATTGCCGCCCTACACGAAACAGAATTTGAGCCAAGTCGCGCATATGTTGAATCTTTTCCACACATGAACCCAAGTTGGACACCAAGTCTACTGTCAATGCCATTTTGCCCCCCTTTCAAGAAGGTGGAAAAAGCCTATATTTTAGAGAGCAAGAGTCTGGCAATCCTAGCTAAAGCTACAGCTAACTATGCCATCCAGATGATCACGCCTCCAGCACCTATCGGAGGATTTGTACTGTTTCTAATTCTGATCTATTGTCTAATGAGGCTAGTGTAAGGAGATGGCATCGTAAAAGATCCAGTCATTCTCTTTCGTCGATGTCCCCTTGTGCTATGCCACGCCCCTGTGATCTCCAAGCAGGCCATGCCCAACAATGCATTGACCGTTGAAGCTTTGGAGTTTCTGCCCAAGTGTGACGACTTTGACTTCATGTCTGTATATGTTTTCAATCCATGTGGAGTGTGTGCAACTTTGGGTGAATTCGGACAAAAAAACAGCCATCCCCTCAACATCCCCTTAACAACAAGACCATGTCATAGGGTGACCAAGTGATATCACTGCCATAGCTTCCATTTCCAAGGCGCGAGCACCTGGCAGCTGTGGCCTCAGCACCTTACCTCGATGATCGCAATGGAATGATTCTGTCTCTTGAGGCCCCAACCATGGCTCCACAGGTGGCAGTAGCTTGGCCATAGTTGACTTGGAGGTATAGGCAACTTATATCAACTTATATACAAGTTTATTTGTCACTGTATAGTTGGATCTACACTTAGTATGTTATTAGATAGTAGATATTGTCAATTAGCTATTAGCGAATATGAAGCACTGTACTTATTCGTTGTCTGATAGTATAGAAAGTAGTTATTCTTACATAATCTTACATATTGGTTACTGGGAATTTTCGTTGACAATTTCGGTCCGGAGGCTCCCGTCCCACTGAATGCACCCACTGGGAATTGGATGGTGGATGGCTTGCCACCGCCTCCTCAGCAGGAGTGTCACACGAATCTTCGTGGTGAATGTGAGGTAGATTGCATGACGGTAAGAAGGGTCATCACTGTCATCACGCTCCCGGATGTAGGACCTTTTGGCAGCATTGGGTGGTGCTCCTGTGGCAGTCTGGAAGCTTAGGATTCCTAGTTTCAAGAATCATCCTTTATCAGGGGTGCCAGGAACATGACTCCCATTCATCAAGAGCTCCAAGATTTTTTGGCTTCGCAATGTTTGGTGTTTTGTGCTTCTGTTGTTGGTTGCGGTTCATCGATGAAACTCCCATCCTGAATCAACCGCAGGCATCTTCCAGCTCTGCCCCAGCAGAGGAAAGACCGCAGGAAAGGTCCGAGCGCGGCGAGAAAGGTGAGAAAGGCGACAAAGGTGGGGACACCGAAAGAAATCTTGACATACTTAGCAGTAAAACTTGGCAGAGGTGACTTGCCAAGTAGAGTTGTACTTAGGTAAAGGGAAAGGCAAAAAAGGCAAAGAACGAGAAAAGGGCGAGGGCGAGAAGGACCTGACAAAAAATACATATGTGGCTACACATGTGAGCATTCTGAAAGTTTACAGCTTGGCAAAAGCAAAAATCATCTCAAAAGTCGCTGCGGCCAGGAGCGACTAGAGCGCATAGATCGCTCCGATGATCCCCGCCGGCAAGCCGTGGAACAGGTCTAGAGCCTGAAGCTGGATGAGAAGATTGATGTTAGATGTATCTTTGTTGATTTGTACTTAAGTTATATACATCCAACACATTGGATGTGAATAATGCAAGACAGAAGAAAATTTGAAGTTTGACAATTTGACAAGTACTGATGAATCAGCTAGCAGCTAGCTGCCAGGTCGGAGAAGTTGTTACCGTACGAAAACACAGCTCCATGGGCTGTGCTGTGGTATCCATGACGGACACCAGGGTACGACAGGCTGGGCTGGTTGCTGAAACGGTTCCATATTGGCGCAGGTGGACCAACGATGATCAAATTCTACGTTTGACTTCCATTTCTAACCTGAAATTATTAGGAACTAGAGGAACTAAATGTCATAAGAACAATACTTCCCAGCAGAATGACATGTCAGGCAATCGTCGCCGAAGGCAACGAATGTACTATCAATGGACTCAAGGTGCAAATCAAGCCGCACCATAACAAGGACTCCGGGATTTGGCGGAAGCTTTGGAAGGTCATGGATTATGCATGGCTTACCATGAATTGCTCATGTCATCTTTTGAAGGAGACCAAAGAAGAGGTCCTGACTGACTTGTTCGTTGCTTGGGGCAGACAGGCAAGCTCATGAAGGGATCTATTCTCAAATTAGCAGTTTTCACTTTCTCCGCTTCCTGCTTTTTCAGGTGGAGAAAGTGAATCCCTTGTCAGAGCAGATGATAGCGAAGTGCCCTTCAAGATGTGGAACAAGTTCTGCAAGACAAGACAAGATAGCCAACTAGTGTACGCCACAGTCAGAACTCACCTCATGGTGTGTAAGGTACTTTGACGGCAAATACAAGGAGATCATCGCAGGATGGAAAGCAGCTGAGGAGGTGCACTTGAAGCACCACACACACAGCGCTGAGAAATGGCAAATGCAAATGCTGCCAGTGCATGTCTGTGTGTCCAAGTCCATTGGACATCTTTTGGAGCAATGACTTAGTGAATCATCATGCATGGCATTTGCCGCGAATTTGTCCATCTTGGACCGAAAAAAACACCCCTGCCAGGAGAGGAGGCAAGCTGAAGAGCTCGAGCAACAACGTGCCCAGGTGGGGGATGACCGGGATGACATGATGACTTCCTACACCAAGTTGCGGAAGTTGTTGACTTGTTGGTTTTTAATGGATTTTAATATGTTTCAATCTTACCAAGTTCTGAAAAGAGGTTCTTATTCAATGGTTGAATGTGGAATGTTGAAGCACAGGAGCAGCAGAGGCAAGAGCTTGTTTTAAAGCAGAGAACTGAAGAGCAGAATGCTCAGTTGAAATGAATGGTACCTCGTTGTGGCATCGATGCTTGCATCTCTCTGCTCCAAAGCAAGGTGGAATTGAGCAAAAGAAATCAGATGCTCAGATTTCGCCACTTGATTTACTCGTTTTTTTTTACCACTTAGGCGTAGGCGATACGAAGTCGAGGAAGAGTTGACGGCCCAGCTTTAGAGGGATGTTGAAGAAGCAAAGGACGACAGATAGAGGAGCCTAAAGTGTTTAGAGTATCCAACTTGCAGGAACCATTCATGATTCATGCTCTTTCTGTTGAGTCATCTCTTTGAGTTTGAAGTTGGAAGTGTTAGTTAGTTGACTTCTTTTTCCTAAGGCAGAAGCGGCGGCAAGAGGCAACTAAGACTGACGTTGAGAATCAAGATGTAACCCTTGACTGTCTCAAGCATTATCAATCAGCACTTGTAGGAATCGCTGGCATTGATGCACTGAGATGAAGGTAACATGTGCAAATATGACGCATACGGATGTTATTATGTACTATATATTTTTTATTTTATAGCATACTATTATAATATACATTAGATATGATGATATGATATGCATATCTCATGCACAAATGGTTATGACATAATGTACTACCAGGACTGGTACAACCATCAGAAGAACCCATGGAACGCAACATTTGCATTCCGTAAGGCTAAAATTGATTGCACGTGATGCAACCACTGCACAGGCTGAACAGCAGCAGAAATGGATCAGTCAGCAATGGATGCAACAAGCCGCTGGTGGCGTGCCGCAGGTGAACATGACATGTTGATACATGTTGTGTAACAAGACCAGAAGGATGTATCTTCAAATCTAGAGCAAGTTGCACACCAGGGCGGAGCGTTGAGGGGCATGGGTTCCACGGCAGACGCGTCCCAAGCTTACGCAAGCATCACTTGAGATCTGTGAAGATGAACTTGATGGAACGAAGAATTGCAACATTTTAGCGTGAGTTCTAATTTTGCTAGGAGCAAAGTGACAAAAGTATATTCCGACAAACATGGACATGCACCGGTTCCGAAGAAATCTTCGCAAAGGTATGCAGCAGCTCAGCTGCAGCAGCAACAACCGCAGTCTGATGCCTAGTCAATATTAGTTTGTCATGTCGAGCCCAGTACACTTGTTCCTTGTATTATACCGATAAACAGTCAAACAGTCTGCATTCTCTGCTCTGTAGAGAGCATTATTTTGAAGAATCAATCCTTTAATCTCAATTTTTTAGGCAACAGGCAGCAGCAATGCAGTGGAACAGCTCCCAACAGCAGCAATGGATGCAGGCAAGAGTGCTCTTTTGCAGAGTGCTTCGTGGAGTGTAATGCGAAGTCTTAGAAACACTCCAACTTTGTCCTTAAGCATACGAAACAATTATGAAACGTGCTCATGTCGTAGTTGGTTTTCAGGTGTTTATACACATTGCGGTACATTACGAGTTCTGTGGGCTTATGAACTTCTACTGACACCTGTGACATCCCATGACCTTCAGGCAATGTACCAGGCGCAGAACTGGCAGATGGCTCAGCGTGGTCTTCAGATGCAGGGCATGGCAGCCTCGGGTCAGGACAGGCCCCAGGCAGTTTTGTGTTGACAGGAGAGGTTTGGATGGTTTTGGTTTCTGAAGCAACGCAGGACCAGGATTGGCGAGCCTACTACCAGCAGTGACCACAAGAAATCATTCACTTCGACTTGCTAGCTTTTTGCGTCTTTTGGGCAAGTGACTCTGAACACATGATATTGTAGACGTCACCGAAGGTGTTTTGGCACCAGTTTCAAAACGGATAGCCCGAGATAAATTGATGGAAGTGGAGGTACCTGGACCAACAACAACGTGGTCAGAATGCATTTGCTTGGGCCTTAGCCACTTTCTTGGAGATTCAGCAAGATCTGATATTTGATAGACCAAGAGATGTTATTGCTATGCAATTGTCGTTATTTTCTGCAACATGTTGGTTTCAGTCCTGCAGGCTGCACAACAGCAACCTAGCGGGTGAGAGACTCAAAGGTGTTTCGAAGTACTGCCCCTTCCGATTATTCCCGATTACTGCAGTTGAGTTGACATTGTCTCAGTCTCAAAGTCTCGGAATACAGATGATCTTCTTGGGTTTTGTTGATTCAAGATATGTAGCTTCTGTGGCTCTTCTGAAAAAATCTGACGTTTAGTGACTCTGAATTGATGAACTGTGAGGTATCAGAACCAGCAGACCTTCAACTATGGTGCTGCATACTCGCGCGGTGAGCGCATTTGAGAGCCATTGTAGATGGCTGCCAAGAGAGACTTCACTACGGATGGCTGGACATGTAGAGACATGTGAGATGCTGTAGGTTGCTCCACTAGTTGGTGTCACATTCATGGCCAATTTGACAAATTCAACACATGGTCTTGCTGGAAGCTATGCCAAATGACTCAAATGACCCTCAACTATCCCGCATGTGGTGTTTCTGCCATGGGCCTGAATGAACACGCGACTTTTTCGGGAGCTGTGACTTGGATAGGATGAATCCTCGCTGGTTCCCATTTCAAGCAAGGAAGTCAGTGGATACTATTCTCCTCCGCAGGATTACTAAATGAAATCGATATTTGCTAAGATATGAACAGGTACTTTAATAGATACAGAATGATATAGAGAATGAATTATACAATATTCCCGCTTTAAAGGGGTTTTTGGACAGCATTCACGGCCTCCACGTCAAGCATTTCGTATTTGAGAATGTGAGGAGGTCGCAGACTGGCACCAAAGTATGTGGCCTCAAGCGCCTGAGGCAAACAGAGGCGAGCCGATACATCACCCGGAGATTTTGCCTCTGTCTCACTCGAGAAAAAAAGCACTTTGAGTGGCGAACATTTGGCGGATACCCTTCAAGGGTGAAATGATGTTTATGGATGTTTCTTGATTTTTGTTCTTTTGACACGATACGAAAGAAATTCATGCAAAAGATAAGCTGAGGGCTAAGAAATTGAAAGTTCTCTCGCTACTTCAAGTGCAGCGTTCCTTGGTTGTTTGCTATGGTTCAAATTGTTTTTTGCTCCTACGGATGGGAATCTATCAGAATTTCTAGATCGAAAATCAAAACGTTGAAGATTTCCGCGGGAAAATGGCACAGCCGTTTGGTTTACCCGGTTGACCGTTTGCGGACGGAGTGCACAGTGTCATGCTCGTGCGGGTGTGGAAGGTGCCTGGGACATACAGCACCCTTCCTAATCCGGAAGTGTGTTTTTCTCTAATGTTACATAGGTTCAGCTAGTTTGCAGCATCATGGAGCCACAAGTTTGCAATTGTTGGACTGAGTTGGCCAAAGTTGAAGGTCAACAATCCTGGATGATATTGGAAAAAATTCAAAGCAGCGGAAGGAAGCTATATCAATTCCCTTTTCGTTGAACCACGTGGTATTTTTGATTTAATTTGCTCCCTCACGAGGTGATGATGCTTGTCAGCATGATGTCGTTGGCTTTACGAGTGTTCTCGCAAGAGCACGGCCAGCCCGCCAATTCGACCGCAGAGCCGCTTCCGGGCACAGCCTTTGCGACGGGAGACGCTTTGCAGCAAAGGCAGTTAAACCCCACACCACTTGCTACTCAGGTTTGTTGTTGCGTTTGATGATGTTTCATGTTTTTTTGTCTATATATGTTATAGATGAATATTAATGACATGAGACTTTCCGACTTAGCCATTTTCAAGAAAACACCCTCTAAAGTTGCTTCAATTGATTTGATTGCTAGAAGCTAGCGTGGTTAATGTGAGACTTCCCTTACATTTCAGTCACTTGAAAAATCGTTAAGTCATGTTGCCAGATGAAGGGAACGGATGGCAATTGATTTTTGAATATTTTTGACATACGCAATCAATGAGGGTGGAATTCGAAAGCGCTCCTATGTTGCTGCTCTCTTGGGCTCTGGAGCATGGCCTGTCCGGATCTTTGTTAGACAAATAGGATTGAAATCTCAACTTTTAGCAGAAAATGAACCCAACAAAGGCGAAGGTCCAACAAATTGATACCATGCTCCAAGGAAGCTTCCAAGGGTGCCATTGCCACCAACCCGCTCGTCGAGACGAAAGTGTCAGGCAACTGGTATCCGATTAGTTTGAGATGCAACGCTTGGAGAGTTTTTGGGAGATTGTGTGTTTCATCAGGCTTCAATTAGAAGCCTTCGAACATGTGACAAAACAATACAAAACCTAATATGAAACATGAAAAAATCCATGACAAATCCACATAAACCATCACTCTACTGTAAACTTTAAATAACTTTAAAGCATGCTGACATTCTGAACCAACCCAAGTACAGAGTTTAAATGCATTGCTCAGCACCGTACCAACCCTCACATTGATGTGAATGTCTTCAGTTGTGCTTCCATTTGCAGGTGCCTTCCGCATCCCGGGGCATGGGGTGTCTGACCATGGCATCGGCCCATGGGGCCATGTGGTCTTTGAAGAGGATCTAAGCATGATTTGCAGTGTCTTGCAGACTGTGATTATGTACATGCGATTTCTATACTGCGTTTAAGATCATAGGTTACTATTTTCTAAATTTGAGTTTACTGAATTCAATAATGTATGGATTGAAATCGAATTTATGCATATCAATTGCGCTTAAGAAATCACCGAAGCACTGTTGACAAAGGAACTTTCCGTGTCAGAGTTCATCCCTGGATATGTTGTGTCATACGATGCTTCTATGACAGGACTCAGCAGTGCTGGTGGATGTGCCGTACTTCTCCGAGGACCTTTGGTCAACACTCGTCGGTGCACTTCAACGAGTGTTGAATTTTTAGATCAGCACAGACGTCACAAGCCTTATTCGATTTTGTTTTTTTGCATTCAGATGTGTAGTTGCTTTTTGGAATTGTTTGACTCCTTGACCTCAACCTTTTGCAGCACTTGTTTTTTGGTGGATTTTCATCCAAAATGTAGGAGTTGGCACAAGAAATCCGGAAGCGTGCACCAAAGGGTTTGAAATACATCCTCTTGACCCACGATGACTTTGTTTCTCGGCAGAACCTGAAAGCTATAGACAAACCCACTAAGAAAACTTCCAAGTTTTTCATCATCTTTCATCATGATTCCACCTAAATCTATTTGTATTTTTATTTAGATGATAAAGTGTGTAAACTCGTTCAAATCCAGAAAGCAACTGGAAGACCTGCAGAGAATGTATGCGGATGTAGTGTTTTGCTGGTTCTTTGGCACGCATCACGTGCATTCTCAGACATCTGGTCGGATAGCACAAGGACCACCCACATCATCACCTTCATCTTTATCAGCACTGTCCGTCACTTTCTCGCATGCTTCGTTTTCTTGTCTGTTCTTCCTCCTCCATCTTCCTTTTGGTGTTTTAGCTCTTGCATCCCAACAAGCAACTCCATGGTTGTTTTTCAGGTGGTCTCCTTGTTTTGACTCAGCATCTCCTTCTCGGCAGAAATTCCTTTGAGGTTCGCATGAGTCCCTACAGGGAATGGAAGAGTGCTTTCGCAGGGCAGGCCTCGTCCGTTGCGCATCACATCGACGCACAAGACATGGACATTCTACTGGATGGTCCTGGTCCTTGGAAGGCCTGGCTAGAAATTCACGGTCCAACTGAAACATGTCAAATCATGTCACATCCATTCATCTACAGCAGAAGGAGCTGGCATTGGCAATGTGTTGCCTGAGTTGTGATGGAAACTGCGGACTCAGTTCCAAGTGGAATGCGGAACTACATGAGGTTACCAGAAATGAGATGATTAAAGGCACATGAAGCATTCACAATGAACAATCTCATCTTTGCTGAGTCGCACAGGTGGGAAACTTTGAAGTGCATTACACTCCTGGCCACTCACGTGGCCACGTCTTCTACATGCATCGCGGGTTATCTGCTGTTTTCACTGGGGACCGATGTGACTTTCATACACTTTTATTGTGATTTTGTAGTGCTCGTGGCAGAGGGCATGAAGCCATACCCCCACAAAAACGTAGGTTTCAATGAGGTGATCTTGCAAAAATAGGCCGATTCTGCTTTGGTTATCCCCTGTCACCATCTAGATCTCTTAGCTTCAGCGCAGAGTTTTCAAGTCTGTCAATATAATGTTTGCTCATTGCATTCATGATAGGTGTTCTCATGCCTGGGTCAATCCACCCTTTTTCCTTTTCATATTCTTGTCTTCAGCCCTCCAGCAGGTGAACATGTCCCTTTGATTCACATGGGGAGCGGAATTAACAAGTCTTGGCTCTTTTGCCGCAGGATAGCTTTGCAGACTTCCATGGTCCGACTGGTTTCCCACGCTTTTGTCACTTTGCACTTGGCAGCCAAGCAGCTTCTTTACGAGGTGTATGCTCGGGAATCTGGGCATATCTGGGTTTGGTTCTTTGCACACCATGTTCTCACAGCATACTTCTCCATACTTCTCTGAGAAGTCTCTGCTGTCTTTAGTCTTTGCACCGAGTTGAGGTAGATCTGTTCATTTTTTGAGCCAACTCGCAGGCTTTGCAGAGCACATTGACTTTGTCCATCATGTTCTGCCCAGTCATGGACTACCCATGTTTCCAGTCTCAGACAAGCAAGCGCAATCATCGGATGACGTTGCAGCATTCAAAAAAATCTGGCACGCCGCTTTCATCGTTTTGCCAAGGTCCTTTGAAGATCAACCGGAGCGACTGGAGGCCTTTGAGGAAGCAGCTGCAGATCTGGATGGAGGTGCTTCAAACTCAGTTTTTCGAACGGTGGTCCGGATAAAAGATGCTCTAGTCTCCAATGCCATCGAGCTAACTCTTCTCAAAAGCTTTTCAATTGTCAGAACTGAGAGATATTGAGAGCACCCTTTTAATAATGATGCGGTTTCATTTTCAGCGTGCGTGCAGTTGGAATGCAAGACTTCAGCATCCCTACATGGCAGACCAGAATTCCACATTGGCACCTCACATGTATCCGCATGCGTTGCAGGCAAGTGATGGCAGCTGAAGAGTTTGGACTTCTGATTGGTCGACCAAATTCAGGCCATCGCCAAAATGGCAATTTTGTGGCGCCCAAAATGGCACCAACTTCACAACTTCACAGTCGCACCCATTCAGCAGTTGTGATAACTTGTGAACTTATTTAAGGGTTCCAGCAGCATTATGAGCTGCTTGATTTGTGATCCATTGTGATCTATTGTGTTCCTGTTGGACTCAAGGGCGAAAGGCCCATGACTTCACAATACTTCACATGTACAGGTAGATGAGTCATCTCCAAGACGTAATTCCAGCTCTGAAATAGAAGTCACAAACATGTAGTACTGTAGTACCCACCTTTTTTGTGTTTTTTTTTTGCATTTTCGAGAGCCTTCCGCATTCCTCAGCTTCAGCGCTCCGCGGATTTTGCCTCTCAACCCAAGTCGTTTGGCTCAGCTCACTTCAAAGTATCCCAAAACCTGGGTGATTCCTGGGTCTGCCGCCATGGTTCTCGGGGAGGCTTGGGAAAGTTTGATCACTGATGTTTGATGTAATTATATACTTAGCCTTAGATAGATGCTTAGTACTTGTAGTTTTGACTTGGTTTATTGATATTTTTTGTTTGTTTGCAAATTGTTCACATCATTACATCTCAGAGTTCCCTTGCAACAGTGCTTTGTACAGCGAGCAAAGGAGGGAAGAATGAGCCAAAGCGAAAAGATTCAGGTATGAAGCAAATGAAACATATTAGCAATCAGTTCGTCAATTGGCAAATGACAAGGCGGTGTTGGGTGCTAGCTGCACGGCCCTTTTTCTGCGAGCCTCGCAGAAGCTCAGCGTGATCGCAATATTGCGCTCCTTATGGAGGAGGGCCCCAACAGCACGGAGCAGTGCAACTTGGTTGATTGGCTCTGGAGGCAACATGTCAAAATGACTACTACTGTCAAGTCACTATGTATTTAAGAATGTTGTACGTTGTGATAGGGATACTTTTGGTTTGCTGGTATGCCAATCCGGCCTAATCTGTGTCCGTTTGGAACTGGTTTCCTTGATTCATATCCTCTAGTCACTCGTGGATTCAGCTTGAGTCATGATGCAAGGTTTGTTAGGTGCGAGTCGCGAGTGGGATTGAGGTCAGTTGCAGTAGAAGCGTTCACCTTGGCTTTTTTCAGCCCCCAAGTACAAGCTAGATTTAGATACATCCTTCCAATTCTTTACATATGATATTACATAACTATACGTATAGTTATAGTTTACGTAATCAGACATATCATATGACATAATTTGCTTCATCTCTCCACTGCCCAAGGTCAAGTACCTCCCACAGGTACTGTTCGAAACGCGCTCAGAGAAGAATGTCCAAATGCAAATGATGGGTTTATGTGGGCCTTCGATCATATTTGCAGGTGATCCGGGCCTTGTAACCCACATAACGAATGAGTCTGCTTCCTGTGCAACTTCACCGTGTTCACTTGAGTCCATGCCCAAGTACCTCCGTGTTAATCCATTGGACTCTTGGATATGCCTGTATATTCTTGGCGGGGCCTTTGGTGATTTGGTGCCAATTGTATGTACCAAACGTTGTTGCTGGTTGTTTGAGGGTATCCCGTCATACAGGCATTGACAAATGAGTACAAATGTGTGGCTTTTTGGAGCATTGAATTACATACCAGAACAGGCATGGTATAGGAAATGAAATATAATGTCCTTCAACTGCGTCCAGGAGGACATTCATGCCATTTCTTACCGCTAGCCGGCTAGCGGCTGGAGTCTCTTAGGTACATCTGAAACAGCTTGAACAGAAATGAGTAAGGGAGGTCACTGTTGCGATTCTTTGCTTGCTGCACATGAAGTGCAAAGACACGATCCCCAAACTCAGGGAAATTATTGAACAATGCTGTGAAAGCCAGTGAGTTGATACATGTTGATACAAACTTTGTCAATGTTTTCTCGTGTGCCAAGGACGAGCATTACAACGAGTGGATTGGGCTCATTACACAACTCACCGGGATGAAAGCTTTCCTGGACAAGTCCTTGGTCTGCTCCCAAGTTGGGTGATGGGGCTACTGCCCGCAAATATACACATGATGGTTCCTCTAGTCCATGCTATCGTGCGAAACGATTTAGGCGGAGTCCATTTGGTTCCAGCCTTCTGGCATAGTGCACAAACGCCAACGAAAGATGTTTCGAAGCTTTGCCAAAAAGTTTGGGACTCGAGATTCGCAGGCCTTCACATGAAGTTATTGTTAGCACTTTAAAAGTTCGAGTTAAGAGTGAAGCAATGTCGGAAATTGGCTTTCACATAACATTGCTGAATTGCCAGTCAAATGGCAGGTGGCGATCTATTCCAAAGCGATGGAGGTGATGGAAGCTCTCATTGTGAAAAACGAGCAGGTTGACCTGTTCAACAAGTTGCAGCAGATCGTGGCAATTCTTCAGCTGCATTTCATCATGGACTACAGCTTGCCTGCGGGCTGGATTCTTGTCTTAGAGTCTTGATGTGTTCCAATGCTTTTGTGTTCAGACCTTCATAAGCCGAGCTGTTTTCATCCTTTTTCACATATTATTTTTCTGCTAGGTCGGTGGAGAAGTACCTGGAGGTGACGAATGGTGTCTTTGGGGCCATGTATGCCTTCGAGAGCCCTTCAGAATGGCACTGCCAACAACTCGATGAGCTCCTTAACGACATGATGCAGAATGCTGACGTTCATGGACTGCTGAATCATATGGAGGGAGAAGCAGTCAGCCCTGAGGAGATTAAACACAACCTGACTGCAGGGCTTCTGTTGGGTCAGCAGTCCCTGGCAAACGCACTCTTTTGGTTCGTGCTATACTTTGCGCAGAATCCTGAGATGCTGGACAAGGTCAGGGAGGATGAGAAGAAACTTCCTGCAATCATCTTGGAACTTCTGCGCACGCATCCGCCATCCTCTCCCTTTCTGATGCCATACCTGGCCTTAAGAGATGATGTGTACAATGGCCAGATCATCAAGAAGGGTAACTTGATCGTTGTTATCCCAATCCTGCTGCTTGCCTGCATACTTGAATTACTTGACTGGACCCTTCAGCATGTTTAATCATGCTAAATCATTTTGAATCAATTTTCGAAAAGCTTGGGATGTGTTTGATGTTGCTTCGGGATGCAAGTATTTGACAGCGATTCAGCAAAGGCCAAAGCATATGCTCTCAGCCATATAAATTTATGGTGTACATACATTCATAATCCTTCATATGAATGCAGGTTGATTCATTATGTGACATATGCATGCAGTAGACGCTCTTCACAAGTGCGTCGTTCCAGCCAAGGATGCACTTGGATGAGGATGTGTGGAAGAATGCTCTGACATTCGACGAGGTTCATTGAAGCGTTGTTGTTGCCATGACGAGTGAAAGTGTCTAGCAGATTCTAGCGCAGTGGAAGGACCATTTGTAGACATTTTTGGAAGATTTGTGGGATTCTGTTCTTCCATATTCCTGGCGATGACAGGGCCGTTTCGAGGCCTACGTGGACAAAAGACGCCGTTTGTACAAAAGGGACAAGGACCTCACCAGGGTAACGAACTGCTTTAAGCAAGCTGAAAGGCATCCAAACATGTATTGACTCACGGATTGTTTGTCTATGAGTCTATAATATGATTACAATATGACAATATGAATCTTTTTGAGATTTTATTGGACTCAATCATGATAAGTCCATCCTTTGTTCAACTTGATCAGGAGACCGATCGTGAGACTGGGGCAGCATCGCCAACGGAGGTTTTCGCAACCATGCCTCTTAATCCGAATCTTGGCGTTATGGACACATAGGAAATGATGTAAATAGGTGTCAATGGAACAAGGAGGGGCACGGAGGTGTAGGCATGATGGCTTTGAGGTGAAGGGAGGCATTCATGGAGGCGTTCCAACCCACTGGCCGACAGATACATGCATCGCATGCGCACCTGCAGTGTGCACCCGTTACGAAAATAGACAATGTACGATGTACGTCCATGTTCGTGAATTAGGCTTGCACCTGCACATAGACATAATTTACGTATTATACGTACACATCTCAAACAAAGGTACGTACGCACAGACACAGATACATAAAACACGCAGAATCCATGCCGCTCACATGTGTGCATGGATATGATGAAATTAGACTTTACAAATACAGACATGACATCTACATACATGGAAGACCGACATGCACCCACACAGATATGTACACAACGATAGTATACAATGGTTTGTACATGTGCATACTTGGGCGCACTGACCTGTTAGTCAATCCTTTTTTGTTTTTGTTTCGTCGACCAAGGAGGGACAATTGCCCCGTGAGCCATTCCAAGGGGCCGCATGACTTGTGCCCTTTTGGCGTCGGAGAGGCAACATGCCCAATGCAGGGCTTCTTGGAAGCTTTGCACGATAGGGTCAGACAAAATAAAACATGATTTAACATGGCATATCATCATTTTTTCTTTTGCCATCCGTTTTGAATCATTGGATGTTGCAACAACCTGGTCGCACAAACAAGTCAAGCAAGCTTTTTGCTGGTTGAAGCATGTTTCAAGCATTTTTTTTTGGGCACTCTCCTTCAGTGTGTTTAGTGTGTTTCAATCTAGAAGCCTTTGTTGAGATCCAAAACGGCAGAACTTTTCCTTTTTTCAAAGGCAATGGCTGCTCTTTCGGTGGATCTTTTGAGTTTGTATCCTAGGTTTTTCGATCGCGCTGATCAGCAACGTTGCGCGAATCCTCATTCATAAATGGACTGTTGAGGCTGCTTGGCAGTTGAAAATCTCGGCAGGTTTTTGGGCACTTGCTTTTCCAAGCTGTTTTGAGATCTGTTTTGACTTGGCGCTGTCCATCCTTTTTGTGCATGTCAGCAAGGTACACGACCTGGACAGCTTGAACGACCCTCTGATTGAGCATGTGCTACTTGACACCGGTAGCCGTCCTTGGAAGCGTCCCTATGCCACTTTCACACCACGCACACGCCATGACGTGACCAGTGACTGGTGGTGAATGGCGCGACTCATGAGTCATGAGCTACCATCACCTTTACATTTTTGTTGGCCCTGCTGGGTTGCAAGAGGGCACAGAGCTGAGCAATTTTTTTTCCTGTGTGCTACAAAGCTACATTGGATTGCCCGGCTCCTGGCCTGCTTGGCCTGAGTGCCTGCCTCTTGTGAATTCGTTTGAGCTGGGAATCTGAAAACCTTCCCAGACAAAAATGGAGCAAGCAGCAAGCATGGGAAAAGTGTTGCTGAAATATGGTTGCAACAATAACTCTCTCTCATTGTAATTGTTGTCTAGGGTTCAGTGTTGGTGGCCCTGAAGTCATGATTATTGAAGACCATAAGAAGACCATACTAGCGTGGCTTTGGCTCGACGCATAAATGCTTCGGTGCGTTTTCAGCTGACATTTGCTTCCACCAAGCCGTGACTTTCACAAGGCAAGTGGGTTTTTGTGCCTTGGGTCTTTTTGATTTGTAATGCCACACGTGTCATAATTCTTTTCAAAAAGATGAGACATGCGCTACGGACACACACTCAAAGACCATGTTCAAAAGGAAAAGGGAGAGGCAATGGGCAGGCTTCAAATCCGTGTCTATCAATACTGACTGTACATTTCTGTCTTCTTTTTGAATATGTATACATTTGATGCATTTGGAGCACTGACACTATAATAATGAAGACAAAACATTTGATTCTTCGTGCTTTCAAACCCGAAATCTCGCAGAAGCATATTGCACGCGGCAGCCAAAGGTCCGTGAGAACATGCCGGACGAAGGCAAGAGACCTCAGGGGAATCGATGTTGGAATTCCTTTGGATTCATTTCGTAGTTACCTTGCTAGGCTCTATCGATGTCCCACCACCGCCATCTGGCTTGGGCAACTTCAAAGGAGTGATGCTCTGCGAAGATCTCAGGGATCTCCACTGCCCTCACCCTCACCTCACCCTCACTGCCCTCAGCCTCAGCCTGAGAGGCCCTCAACACTGACCAACTGCTCAGGTAATAGACCCACTGAGAACTCCAAGCTTGCAAGTGATATCAAGGAACCATTCAGGCACGGCATGGCTGTCTTACAGACCTGGCACATGCGAAGCAATCTTCCTGCCGCCTTTCAATTACTCACACATCCACACATCAAAACATGACCCTTGATTAAAGAAAATGTGCTAGCCTTCAGGAGAGCATTGCAGGATGTTTTCACGGTTTGCAGGTCTGCAGTTGCTGCCACCTCTGAATTGGGGTTGCCTCCAGTGCGGCCGAAGAATGCTGAGCCTTCGGTCAAGAAGAGGGGTCCTAGTGCTGCCCTTCGACGGCACGTGTCCTTGTCTCAGGGTGGACACCGTAGCCAGTGGCAGATTCCACGGTTTTGCAGTTGGAAAGTGTAAACGAGTAAACACTAGTGGTCACAGGCGATGGCTTCGGGAACTCCAAGAGCAGATGCGAGAAGAACGAAACCAGGAGTGAATTTTTATCTACGATACCCATACATAGCAATGCATAGCCATGCAAACCGAGGGTCTATAGTTTTGGAATATCGAAAACCTTCTCCAATCTCTCAAGTACTTTAAACGACTGCAACTTGCATTTAATTTTGTTGGATGTGTCTACGTTTTTGCCTACACTATCTACAGCCACAAACTCTCAAAGCGGTTGTATCTAGGCCACCTATGCACACCTGCACAGGTTGAGCAGGAGGAACAAGATGATCAAGAGAAACGGGAGAAACTCAAAGTGACCTTTGCCAAGTTTGCTGCTCAGCTTCTAGATCAGACCTGCATGCCATGCTTTGTAGCAATTATTATCTTAGATGTATCAAACATTAAGAGTGAATTTGTGGAGTTTGAGGCATCGACAAGCGGTTCGTAGCATGCTGAGAGAAAGAGGTGACAAGAACAGCGAGGACGTTTTGGATGTTCAAGAGGATGATTGAAAATGATTGGGCAAGAGATGGCAAGAGGCTTCCAGTGCTGCTGTACAGGGGTGCTGCAGCAAATGGAATCATCCCAACATGCTACTGCACTGCTACGAGCAGGTCACCCCTCTTAGTCATAAGGCGTCAAGGGCTCATGATAGGGATCAACTGAGAATACTGTTTTCCAGTTTCTAAAGGATTGCCATTGTTGATTCATGTCATAGCAGTCGCAAACACTATGGTCTACAGTGGCTCGATGAATTCGAAAATCAAGTGCGAAAATCGCGTGGGCTTGTGTAGATCTAGATGTAAGCGAGCTGCAAGCGAATGCATATAGGCATGTCGTTCACGAGTGTGAAGTCAGCGAGAGTGTGTCGTGTGTTTCATTTCTTATGGGTCTCTTCGCCTTTGCCTTTCCCATTAGATGTTTGTTTCAAAGTTTGAAAAAATGCGCTGGAATGAAGCCGCGCAGGCTGCATGGGCAAATCTTTTGGAACTTAGCCCCCATTAGGCTCCCATAATGGTCGCGTAGGCAAGATGAAGCCTCTGGGTTTGCCTCTTCAAAAAAGATAACAGCCCATCAGCCCACATCTTCAAAGAAGCTCAGCTCATTCCAAATGACCTTTTTCGAGAAACATAGGAATTTTGCTCAAGCTTCATCAAGCTCATCAGGAGCCAATGGCAAAAGCTGAGAAAGCAGTCAAAGTCTCAGAGAAATGTTGAGTTTCTGATGCTTCCATCGACGTTCGTCACCTGTGTCAGGTCAAATCCTCGTATGATTCTGAGTTCATCAGTGGCCATTGAACCTTACAATCCAACCCCAAAAGTGAAACAAGTGTTGATGGCCTATATTTTCAGCAGAAGAGTTCCTTGAAGACCCCGAAGCGCTTGCTGCACACTTACTCGTGTCAGACGTGATTCGATCAATTCACAATCCAAGGGCGCTGCTCTCGGAAATTGCGAACGCTGCAGCAACGGCTGCAGAGACAGAAAAAGAGAGGCCTCAACCACCTGCAAAGGCAGCCGGGCAAGTGAGGGTCCGAAAGAACCTCGGATGTGCCGGTGGGAAGTGGCAATAAGACAACAAGATGTTGCAATGAAATTCCCTGTTGCATTGGAGCAACATCACGGCTGTAAGAATTTGTAAGACTTGGTAGGGATGGTAACAAATGGCATTGAAATGACCCTATGAACAAAAAGAAAGCCTTTTCTTTGTGCTTCGGATCTCGTTTGTCATTCGCTCGCATTTGCATAAGCAAGGGAAGCCAGTCAGGTATCCAAACCTCTCTGGGCCATGACGGAGCAGGCCTTCCGGCATTTGAATTTGAACTTCAGCATTTGGACGCAACAGAAAGGCATGAAATCAAGTGCTACCTACTACATAGTTACATAGTGATCTTGATTGATTGTTCTTAGTGCCTTTTCCATGAGTCAACGAGGAGAAGGATCACTTCGAGGAAGAGGAGGCTGATGCCCTCATCAACTTTGTTGAACATCTTGACTTTGATGAGTTTGTAGTTCCCTCAGTTGCTCCAAATTGGAATGCACAAATTGAATCAAACTGATGTCTACAATTTCCAAGGTCGGAGATTTGCAATTTCGCCAAGCCCTGGGTGTCTAAGCCTTGGTACACAAAATTCTGTAAGCGGGTACACTTGGAAGATTTTTGAACACAGCCATTGGTGCTAAGGCACTCAAAGATCGTGCTGGAAAACTGCAAAAAGAGCAAGATGCGCTTCTTTGGCAGCATTAAAATACCGGATACTGATGCATTTTTTTTGATTTTTAGTTTCAGGCAGAAGGTAAATCCTGTATATCCACAACGTCAACACACATGTCACAGGCCTATGTACCCACACAACCTACTGCCCCATTGATCCATAAATGTGACGTGTGGACCGATCCATTTTCCTTTCTCCAGGTTCAAAGATGCGCTTCTGGCCAACTTCAATGCCGACGAGTACGACGAGGCGAAGTGTCACCAGCATTCAGCGGAGAAGCCAAGCAGCTAAGACGTGCATTCCCTGTATTTCTCTTGAGCACTGAGTGGTGAATTCAGTTTTCATACATGGTCCTGGCACGTGAAAATATATTAATGAAGAGTGTACATTGCATATTGACACTTCTCAAAAGTAGAGACCCCCCAAATGTTTGAGAATATTGGGACACACCCACAAGTATCCGTATGATTAGTTTAAATACATCATATAGCTCATGAAAGATAGAGTGGATGCACAAGTGAGCAATGGAAAAACCCTGGTTGTTTAGTTTATACGATTTTAGAAGGGGATTATACTACCCAGGTATATGTGGAAATTTCAATCAAGACTCCATCATAAGGATCCCTATTAACTAACCAGCATCATGGGATTGGATAGAGGTTTTTTCCGTGTCAAAAGAGACTTGGAGAAATGCCCTCGGTCTTTCCAGGCCAGCACAACGGCTGGAAGCGCCAAGTTGGAGGAAGGGGAGCAGCCATTCACGGGGAAGTTGGTGAAATTCGGGGAACTTCTGTGGCACTCCACCATCTATCATCGGGTGATTTTTCCCGAGAAATCCTTTGAATCATGGATTCATATGTTTCATGGGATGATCATAGGATGATTCCAAGATCCTAGTTTTGAAATTGGTGCAGGATGGCGTTGGTGGCCACAGTATTTTGGCTGACCTCAAGAGCGAGTACAGCGTAGCATCCAGCAGGCAATCTAGGCACGGTTCTGTAGATGTTCTGGATATTACATGATATTACGTGATATTACGATACATTATGCAAACATGGCATATGGCAGCTTGTGACAGGAGAGAAGGACGAGAAAATGTCCAGAAAGATTGGGTGGGAGGCCAAGGATCCCGAATGATCCCACTATTAAACGGTTGAAGTGACATGGAACGTCCCTCAAGCAGTGAACGGTTCTTTGGTGGTATGACATGGTACGACTAAGGACAACTCGACCAATGCGGAAGAGCGACCAGCAGTAGACCATGAGACCAAGCATCTTGTAGAGGTCCGGAATGCATTGATGTTGTGGATATTGACATTTGATGTAGTGCCAGCATCATCCAGCATCCCATGTCTGCCCTGAAAGCAGAGCAGATTGTGGCTTTCAACATCTTTCAACTCAGAAACCCGTCCAGTGAAATTTGTCAGCGAGGCGGTACTGGAGCAAAATCCAAAGTTCCGTGCCATACATTCTGGGGCTTCTGTCCAGAAGGTCATCGAGAAGGTCTAGTGACTAGTTTGTCGCGGTAGGACTGTTGACCTACAGCGTCTGTGAGTTGCCAGTTGTTCTCTGGCTATGGTTTGTGGCAGTATGACTGATGTAAAATTCAAAGTGACACCAACAGTACTCTGAAAACAAACATCCACCAGCAAACCATTGACAAAGTCAGTCATCAGTCAAGGTGCGAGGAGACCAAGCTCCCGAAGGCTGAGTCAATCAGGCAAGACCCTTGGAACACCTGATGGCAAATGTTTGCAAGCCACTCCTTTGTTTTCTGCAGAGACCTTTGCCGTCAATCAGATTGGACATCACTTTTTTTTTATGGCTTTGCAATGAAGTTAGGGTTGGTTGAATTCAATCACCAAACACCCCCGATGAGGTTCGCCATACTGCGCCTTGAAGGTCTGGTTGGGGATCAGGGGGGAATTGCTGTGTTTTTTGCCCCCATCAGCTTGAACTCTCCTTCAAAGACAGGCTGAGTGGATGTTTTTAGTGGGAAATCAATGGAAATCCTAGCAATGATGGAAGCAAATTTGCAACTCATGATGCACGGCTTTGTTTTTGTGCGCGAGTGGAGTGTTGCTTTGCATGGCAAGGTTTCGTCTCAGTAATGGCTGCCATTGTGGCCCCAGGCGTTCAACAGCTTCGAAGCCTTCAGTTGGTTAGACTCCAAGCCATGCCTTCTTTGTCTGCAAAAATCTTGGTGTTAGCCCCTCTCGCATTGTGTGTGACTGCCAAACGACTGGTGGATGATGGGGCAAAGGCTATAACTCTCACAGCCGCGGAAGACGAAAGTGACTACATGACATGCAAGGAAGGTGACCCCTATCTCTGTGGTCAGCTCCGTGATTGGAAGTATCTTGGCAATGGTCAGTGCTGCACTTCCAAGTGGGCTGAATGCACCTCCGGCGATAACTACTTATGTCAGAAGGCCGGCTGGGACTACCTTGGCAAAGGACAATGCTGTCGCACCTCAGATCAGAAGGTTTGGCTTACGTGCGAAAAGGTTGACCAGTACTTATGCAACGGCGACTGGACATATCTCGGAAAGTCTAACTGCTGCACTACGAAGTGGGCAGTCTGCACGACGGGTGACCAGTACTTGTGTGGGAACGGCCGCCAAGGCTGGAAATACCTTGGTAAGTCACAGTGCTGCCACACCTCCGATTGGCAAGAGTGGCTGACCTGCAAGGAAGGCGACCAATACCTGTGCAACGGAGATTTCATGTACTTCGGCCAGAGCAATTGTTGTACTATGAAATGGGCCGCCTGTGTGGAGGGTGATCAGTACGCTTGCGGCAACGCCGGATGGACATATATCGGGAAGAAGCAGTGCTGTAAGACTTCTGACCATCAAATTTGGGCTTCTTGCGTCAAAGGCGATTCTTACCATTGCACTGGCGGGGATTGGAAGTACTTCGGCAATAACCAATGTTGCCATGTTTCCAGCTGAAGTGGTCCTGAGACTGTGACTAGTGATGCTGGAAGCACAAGTAGGTACGTCGTTCCCTTCACGGATGCCCTAAACATGGCGTGCCGGACCGGTTCATGCACTTAGCTTCCGCGGTCAAAAGGATGTTGAACTTGTGTGCAGTTGTGATAGCCTGACGCTGCAAGCTTTGATGCTAGAGCACGGGTTTCATGGAGCGTTGCTCACAGTTGTTCAGACCTTTAGCATTTTTAGAGAAATTCAAACCCCAGGCTAGACACTGAACTTCACCGTGCTGTGCCCTCGCCCGTAGTCCAGTGATGTTCTTTGCCAAACGCGCCCAGCATTCCTCATCAATTTGCTCTTGCTCTTTCTATTCTTTCCACCAGCAACCATGTCTTACGACTGCAAAGCCACTTAGTCATGCCCCATGACGCCTCCATGCCAAGCAGCATTATACAGCGGTGAGACGTGCAGGCTGACTGTGCAAAGCTACGCGCAAAGCGCAACTTGGAACGCAGCAAGAGGATGCAAGAGGTCTAATGGCAGAATGGGAGCAATTGAATGATCGAAACGCTTTAAAACGTTTGACATGATTAGAAACAATCTATGAAAATTTCTGATATATATATATATACGTATATGTAGATACTGTAAACTATAATGTACAAAATCATGAAAGTACGATGATTCAGCGAAAAACGTATGCAATAGACTGTATATATTTACACTGCACTTGCTTTCAGTCTGCAGCTATGTTTGTACCTCCTGTCCTATCACCTTTGATCTCTTCATTTCTTGTGTCTGCAAGGCGCTACACAGTGAGCTGTTCAAAGAACAGCAGCCTGGTCAGCTCGTAACTTCCACATTTCATGCCACAAAGCATTTGAAGATATTTGAAGCATTTACTAGCCCAACATTGTCTAATTGTGTTACTTTGGCCCAGAGATTGATTTTCTTAAATTCTGTTGACTTACTGAGTAGAGTTCTTTTTCATTCCTGGATTTCATTCTGTAGCCAGGGAACTAGAGCGGTACATTTAGATCAACATGGCCGTAGCGCATGCAGTTGAGGAGGCGGCCTATTCCTTCTTCGACATGTTCGATTGTTTGTTTGACTCATGGAACTCAGCACTAAGGACGAGGAACAAAACCATCGGCGAAAAAAAAGATTGAAACAACACAGAGATCAAAGTTTCCAATCAGATTCCGCATTTTCAAACCAAAAGCCACGTGTTATGCATCAACAACCCACACACCTCCAAACATGTTTCCCCCAGAGCATTGCCAGCTAATTTGCTGACTGGGCAAGTACACGCTCTGGAGAAGGAAAATAATATGCTGAATGCTGGGTTGAATTGGAATTCAGCAGGTGTCTAAACCCTGCTGACTTGAGGCTATTGAAAGCAGATTGAGTTGTTCATAACATTTCAGAACGGTCTCATGGGTCTTTGAGTCTTTCATCATTTGGACTTCTCCATCCTCAACCCGTCGGAGTTGCGGTAAACGATTTGTGCACGTCACGCAACCATTTTGGCCTCGTGACAGCTGTAGACATCAGAATCCTCACCGCATTGTGAGGTGGGCCGCGTGGGCCGCTACACGGGCCGCGTGGGTGTCCCAAAAAGAAGAATTCAAGTGATGGCAGACTTCTCACTAGACCTAGGGAGAATGGGAATGATACTACTTTCCAGGATGTAGGTTCCAGGCTATTATATATACAGAATATATATATATACACATATTCTTTATAATTTGTATTTATTATATTGCACACGAGTAGGCTGAGTAGGATGTATAGGATGTAGCTGAGAATCCCGTGCATCTTATCGCCAAAGGTCCGTGAGAACATGCCGGACGAAGGCAAGAGACCTCAGGGGAATCGATGTTGGAATTCCTTTGGATTCATTTCGTAGTTACATGTAGTTACCTTACATTACCCTGAGATTACTGGACTAGGCTCTATCGATGTCCCACCACCGCCATCTGGCTTGGGCAACTTCAAAGGAGTGATGCTCTGCGAAGATCTCAAGGATCTCCATGACCATGTTGGTGGAGTCAACTCAAAATCCGGATTTCGGGACATGAAAAAGGGATGATGGTTGCCATTTTTGCTGAGGTAATAGACCCAGCGATGACTCCAAGCTCGCTAGCGACATCAAAGAGCCATTCAGGCACGAAGCTGTTACAGGGCACGAACTTTGGAAGGTGTGAACTTGTATCGATAGACTATCGGGAATCTATGACATATATGTAGGTTGGACATGATGGCAACCTTTGTTGACATGTTGGACAGGGTCATTTTTTTTCGTGCCAGGTCTGCAGTCGCTCAGACATCCGAGTTGGGTCTGCCGCCAGTGCGGGCGAAGCCAAGACCTTAAAATTGTGTGTACAGCCTGGAAGTTTGACATAGAATATGAACATCATGATTTCCAAAAAGTAATCTCCTATGTTTTGGTGGGATCCATTTTGTCAGATTTTATTCATCTTGATGTTTTTTGTGGGTGTATCACGGGAGATTCCACATGTAGAACCTTTGAACCAAGGAACTTCGAGCCCACTGTCAAGAAGAGGGGTCCTAGTGCAGCTCTTCGACGGCATGTGTCCTGATCTCGGATCGAAAAGCAACAGATTCCAAGATTTACTTCACTTATAGACTTATAGATTTATTTGTATATCTTAATTATGTTTTACATTAAAGATCCTGGAATAGTAGAAAGAATATCGCAGATGAATTTCAAATGAATCAATTTTTAGATCATTATGCGATTGGGGATGGTCCATTGATGATCTTTTTTTTTCTGATGGGGGATTCATACAGGCGATGGCTCAGAGAACTTCAAGAACAGATGCGAGAAGATCGCAACCAGGCACAACCTGATTCAAATGGACTTACCCCAGGTACATATTGTTTAGCTTCTTCTGCCAACATGAGCAATGATATCTAATAATTACTTCGAATTATACATCTTTATACTTTGCGGTTTTCACCTGCTTCTTTTTCTTTTGTAGGTTGAGCAGGAGGAACAGGATGAAGAGGAGAAACGACAAAAGTTAAAGGCTAACTTTGACAAGTTGACTCCTGAGTCCATCTGACCTTTGTGCACTCCCCTGCTGTGCATGGCTTTCTGTTCGCTGGTTCCAGTGGTGAAGTTAAGGCATAGAGAAGCAGTGCGTGGTATGATGAAAGAAAGAGATGATAAGAAGAGAGAGGAGAGATTGCAATGTGCAAGTGACATGGAAGTTTTTTGGACATTCAACCCTTTTTGCAAACGTATATTTGCATGCATGATTGATGAAGAAATTGCGTGTAGATAGTACATAGATTGAGACTGCTGCGAATTTCCCGGGACAAGCCCTATTCGAATCCACTCAATGCTGTTTAGTCTCTTTCTTTTCAAGACACCAGCATTCTCAGAAGGCTGGTGGTCACAGAATCATCCAAGACAACTTCTAAATCAACATCGGCAACAATGAATAAATACATTATATATATGTATGATTATGTATATATACATATATTTTGTATCAATAATTGTTGACTTATGACTAAGGGTAACTTAGCTGGATCTTCATCAGGAGCAAGCAGCTGCAAAAGCTGAGAAAGCAGCCAAAGCTGCAGAGGTTTGGGTTTTTGCAAGTCATTTTTGGATTCACGGAGCCACCACATATTTTTGAAGAAGTCTGAACCTTTGTTCTCCACTGTCTGGTGCAGATGTTGATAATTTGACCATATTTGACAATGATTTACATCCATAAAAGTGACATCAATGATCTCTTGGCAATGAAACTTATGGACCAAACACTGGATCTGCGTCGGGGAAAAACACCCCAGGCGAAAGCGAAGGCATCAGAGACATCGCCTTGCCCTCAAGAGAATCAACCCAAAAAATGGCAGTCTAACCTTGCTGGATGTAATCCTTCACAATTCTTCTTTCGCTATCTCAATGAAATAAGATGTGGAATCTCAATGAAATGATGTTCCATACTATTCCGAGCAAGCGGGCAGACGACGGCGACATAGAACTTTGGAGCTCACGCCAGGGCGCCGCCAGAGACTGCCACTGAGACAGAAAAGGAGAGGCATCAACCTGCGAAGGCAACCTGGGAACCGTTCAAAAAGGGCCTCGTTCCGGAAAGATTTGGAGACATGCAACTGAATATAATGTATGAATATAGATGTGTAAATATGTATATATATATATATATACATCATATGCAATACACAAATTTTGGTGTTTGCTTGGATGTAAATCCATGCTTTCGAGACTGTATCTTCATTTCATGATCCTGATTCCTTCACAATCATTCTCATTCGCATTCTCAAAGCCATTCAGGTATCCAAACCTCTCTGGGCCATGACGGAGCAGGCCTGCCACGGAAGTTTGAGCCCTGAACATGGACATCTTTGGTGGTGATCTTGATCAGTTGATTATCTTCGTCAGGAAAAGGATACCTTTGAAGAAGAGGAGGCTGATGACCTCATCAACTTTGTTGAAAATCTTGACTTCGACAAATTTGTGGATGCCTTAGTTGGGCTAAATGGAAAAGCACATTTTTTTGATCGATGCCCTGTCTACATCCGAGGTGGGGGATTTGGAGTTTCGGCAAGCTTTGGGCGTCGAAGCCCTGGTTGCCAACAAGACAAGTGTCCCTGAAAACCACAGTTGGCAGATCTCCCTAGGCTCTCAAAGACCGCACAGGAAAACTAAAGAAAGAGCAAGATGCGTGACTTGGCACTATGTCATTTGCCTTTTTTTTGCCTGTGTCACTTGCAAGATGAAGATTTGGTACTGACACTGACACTGGCATGATACCAGCATGGACGGACAGAGTCTAGAAGCAAATCTTGAGGTCAGGTGTGTCTGGTTTGTTTGATGTCCTAGAAGCTGGGAAGATGAGTGAGTGAACATTGAAGCACAATCTCGATTCCATGATTGGCAGGTTTAGAGATGAGCTTCTTGCAAACTTTCGTACTGGCTACGATGATGATGAGGAGGTGGTTTCCTTTAATGCATTTAAGAACCAGTCTAGCAAAAAGGTCGGTTTGAAGGGGCAATACGGATCTTTCGTACTACAACAAAATAAAGGCCATCCAGGGATGGCCAACCTGCGATGTGTTTCCACCTTTCTGAAGGCCAGCACCGCAGCCGGAAGCGCCAAATTGGAGGAAGGGGGCGCAGCTCACGGAAAGTGATTGGAAATTCAGGGGCATTTTACCAGTCTTACCATGTGGATCTTTTGACTCATAGGATCAGTGAATAGGATGATCCTATGATCAGGATGGCGTTGATGGGCAAAGTGTTTTTGGTGACCTCAAGAGTGAGTGCAGCGCATCGAGTAGACGCTCCAGGTGCGGTGAATTTTGGTGAATTACTTACTTCCCCAATGATGGCCATTTCGCTGACAGGAAAGAAGGACGAGAAAATGTCCAGAAAGATTGGGTGGGAGGCCGAGAGAGGTGGTGCTGAAAATGGATGGCGGATGATCCTGTAAAACTGCTTAGAAGTGAACGGTTCGTTGGTGGTATGACACGGATTGACACGGTATCACTAAGGACAACTCGACCAATGCGGAGGAGCGACCAGCAGTAGATCATGACGTCAAGGAGTTTGCAGAGGTCTGGAATGCTTTGATGTTTTGGATTTTGACATTTGACGTTGTAACGTAGTACCCGCATCCCATGTCTGCCCTGAAAGCAGAGCAGCTTGTGGTTATCAACTCATACATCCATTTGTCAGCGAGGCGGTACTGGAGCAAAATCCAAAGTTCCGTGCCATACATTCTGGGGCTTCTGTCCAGAAGATCATAGAGAAGGTCCAGTCCACAGTTTGTTTTCCTGGGAGTGCGAGTTAAAATCCCGTCGTCTGTGATGAAGGGTTTGTTTGCGGTGAATGCGGGAGGTACGAGGAGAACAAGCTGTTGAAATCAACTTGGCAACAACCTCAACTGCCATGAGAAGTTCTTACATTTTGGGCTGCTTTTGCATGCTTGAGCTTTACCTCAATGTAAGGTTGACCACATGCGCCTTGAAGGTGTCGAAACCAAAAGTGTGATGTTATATGATGTGGTGTGCGTCAATGATGTGCCATTCGTCAAGATGGAATCCTCACGGATTGTCACTTCAATACTCAATGCTGTCGCGGAACGTTCGAATGCCAGCTCCTTGTCCTGTGCCGGTGATCACGGCATCTTCGGATACCCAAAACCGGCTCTACAAGCCTGCAAGACTCCCAGTTCGGTGTTTGAGTGGCGCAAAGCAAGGGGAGATTGATCCGTCAATGGACCATAGAAATCGCTTTTGAGGTTGATCCGTCAATGCTTCCCTACCTCTACCGCTCTCCAGCCATTTGAGCTTTCAGGACGGGCACAAAGTTTTTGAGCCAAGTTGCGGACATCAGACGTTCCTTCTCAACCTGTCACGCTAGGGATCCCGGAAACTCAGGCGAAAGACTGTGCAAAGCCTCGCGCAAAGCGCTCTTTGGATGGCATGAAATGATCTTGAAATTTTTGCATCCGACTCTTCACAGATGACCAGTGTATTACATGACTGTCAGTAGACATATGGTATGGTGCCTGATAGGCACTGCACAGTGAGCTGTTCAAAGAACAGCGACCTGCTTGTAACTTCCACACCTCAAACCATGGTGATGTGATTACAGTGAAGTGTTTTTGGAACATTTGGTAATCAGTGCAAGCCTGTTGCACAGCGAGAGTATTTCTAGATTTATTTGTAGACAACAGACATTACTTAGCCCAATCCTTGATGATGATAGATGACATATTTTTGACTTGAACGTGTTCTTGGCCACGGAACATAGCGTCAATATCACAGTGACCAGCAATTACATGCAATTTAATTTCCACCGACATGAGCGCCGTGTCGTGTTTCACAAGCGTTCAGCTGCGATTCAAGGCATGCAGGTTCAATAGCTTCATAGCAGAACTATTTCAACCTATGACAAGACCGGAACTTTGGCATGAAAGTCAGATACCACCAGCTTTATGCGATGTTTCCCCTCCGCCATGCCTGCTAATTCGCGAACTGAGCAAGCATGAGCTCTGGAGATACAACAATGAAAAGTCGTTGAAGTGAATGCATTTGCGACATTGTGTTGCACCCATTGAAGAAAAGCTATTTAAAATGAAAGCAACGATAATGACAATGATAATGATAGTAATAGTGATCATGAACACGAGAACAATGATAAACAATATTCTAGTGCGGTAATGACATAGAAGTACGGTATATCGGTATATCTCATAATCAATGCATTTTTCCGGCTTGACTCTTGCTGTCACATGTTGGCTTTCAGCGTTGAAGGGAACCATCTTGGACCATGACAAGTTGACAAGATGACAAAGAATGATGAAACACATGTCAACATATCAGTCTTCAGTGAAGCTGCTTCAGCCTCACTTTACACCAGGACGCTCTCCATACTGAATGCTATACCTTGCCTTGCTGGATTAGAATCATATATTTGATCTACAGTACCTTGTATCGAGGAGATTTTGGAATATGAATCAATCATACTGAAGAACTTCAGATACCAACGTTATTGTTTTTTTCTGGCCTCTCTCGGTTCGGCTTAGAAGCAATCAGTGCAGAGCAATTCAGCGATTGCCAACAAGTCTTCGGGCCTGGACACTTCGGCGGATGGAGGCTGATCGGAGTCACAAATGCAGTAAACATCATAGAATTTCTTTACAGTTCCGTGTTGACACACGCCGGAGCCCTGCTGCACTTCTACTCTTGTGGCAGTTGTTTTTCCCAATTGGGGCCCAGGCCACTGTGAGGCTATTGGAGAATGAGCCGAACATTACGGTTCAGGCTGGCCATTTTCTCCCAAAAGCGAGTCACAACTGCCATTTCCACGAGGTCCTGTGGAGAGGCACGGAGCTGAACTTGTTGCGATCCAGAGAGGAACCTGTGGAACGTTTCCTTCAACGTTTGGGTCTGAGCCAGAGTCTCAGCCAGATTCGTGGACAAACAAGTTACTATATGTTTAAACTGTTGTGAAGGTGTTGAAAGCTGTGCATATATATAATATTATATAATTACGTGATTATATAATTATACATATATAATATATAGCATATTTATGTACTATATATAGACGTACACATCTATCTAACTATACAAAGTATAGATTATTGATTTATCTATCACTTCATTGTCGTGATTCGATAGTTACATTCAACATATTTTCTGCCAACTTTCTAAAAGCAGGTGCGCACCAGCATTCAATGGGAGATCTGCTGGGTCAAATTTGGATTTGGATGGGATCTTTTTTTGTTGCCCTCATTTTGATTTGTAAAATCTACTCGCATAGATTGGGCCAACAGATCTCAACTAGAATCTACGACCAAATCGCCTGTGCCTGCATTTAATTGCACGGAAAGCGAGATGTCGTGGGTTTTTCCAAGCATTCAGTCCTTGACTTCATCACTGGTTTTGTGTCGGTACATGTAGGTCTCCATGTGTTTATTCTGTCAGCTTGAAAAGTCCCATTTCTGATTCGACAAACAAATGCCTTCTCGAAGGCATGACATGGCATGACCTCCGGCACTGCATCACTTCTCTCAATGATGCATGGAAAAAAAGTGCGGGGGGTGATTGACGAGGCTTCGGCTCGAGCACTTGGCCTTTAGTTGCCAAGGAGCTTGAAAGATTCAAAAAGTTGCTCCGATGGCAATGAATGGGCTTATTACCCTCTTTTTCCAACCCTGGTGTAGCCAGAAGGCTTCCATCATTTGGCTCTTTACGGATTCTCTTTGCGAAGGTGAGCCGGCCGCAGGGGCTGAAGCTTGAAGGTGAAGCATGTGAGCAGGTGAGTGTGGGATCGACGACTTACTACGGCCGAGGTGATTGTTCCACTCTGAAGCAGGGTTCTCTTCGATTATGTTTTGACAATGAGTGCCAAGAATGCCAAGACTTCCTGGTTAGAAGAGAGAGAAAATGCGGTGATGTGCTGCGGCTTCCTGGGCTCTTACATGCTGAAGGGGCATGTGCGCATGTGCCCGAAGGGCTTCAAATTTCCTGGCCCAAAACCAGTCAGGCTTCAAGGCTTCATGATCTCAGATGCCTCGTTCGTATCGCGTGATCATATCTCTCGCGGAGTAAAGCAGTGAGTCTGTCGGACATGGGCATTGGCACCATGGTCCGGTGTTCATCAGCTTGAGGTTCGCCGCAATTTTCTACGGCATAGGGACTTCAGTGTACATCACTCCGAGGAAAAGTGTTTCACCTACACCTGCTCCGGGTTTGGTTTTTTTGCTGATTCCTGGGACCGTATAGGGTTCCAGGAGCCAATATTTTTATTGGCTGCTGAATCGTATAGGGTTCCAGGAACCAATAAAAAACCAAACCCGGCTGCTCTGCTGACGAGAGTTTACAAGAGATTGCAGCGACAGGTTCAGAGATTGCAAGCATTGCGTTGTGTTTTGGAACCTGTATGCGGGTGAGTTTCAATTCTGCACTGCGAGCTTGTAGCGAGCGAGCTTGCTGAAGCCCTTCAAGCGGCGCAGCCCGGGACGGGTGAAGCGGGTGACTTGAAGGTTCTTGCGTTGGCCTATATCCCATTGATTTCTGCAACGAGATGGATCTCTTCGTGCGGTGTGTTCCAAAAAACGGATGGCCGCAACTATGATGTGCTCGAGCGGATGGAAATCACAAGTGCCGTTTTCATGACCGATGGTGAAATATAACAGAGTTTGCAGGGTGCTCGGGTCGGAAAGCTTTCGGGGTGGAACGAGGGAAAACGGAAGAAGCTCGCAGTGATTAAAACGATGGACATGGACTTGCTTTTTTTAGCCCACCCAGCAACCTAGCTACAAGGAGTTGCTTGGGCACTGTGCTAGAATTACTGCTTTCCAAGTTAATTACTGGCAACCAATAGTTATCCCATGGAGACAGCTTGCCAGAGGATGCGAAAAGGGACTCTGGCGGGTGAAAGATAGGCATTCCAGAGGGCATCTATCATTTGTTCCTGCGTCCCTCTTTAAATTGCCAGCTAGTCAAATTGCTAAGGCTGTAGCAAGCAAGCTAGCAAACTCCTGAGTGGTCCAGTTGAGAACTTAGCATCTCTTGGCCAACTTCAGTAAGACACACTTGGGGGGTGTTGGAGTCTATTGAGTCTATTGCAATCTCTCTTTTCCTTGTCTTCGTTAAGGACAGAAAGAAGGCCAAGAAGGCAATGTTGTGATGTTGTTTAACCATGTTCAACCACGTTCAGCCTCAACTGATGTCATTTGGACATGATTTCTTGGGGCAGGAGATCCAGCAAAAGCAGAAGGCAACTGGAGCCGAGGTGCAGCGAAGTGGCTGGAGTTGAGCTCTCCCTAAATCGGCACAGCAGCGCAGCAGGTTGGTACGAATACTGCAAGTTCTTTGAATGCCATCTTCTCAAGATTCCAGCTTGACGTCTGTTTGAAATTCGTTGAATACAACAAACATGCCATAAAGATCCACAAAACGAAAATGATTGCTGTAAGTTGACAGCTTAAGACATGGATGCCCCCTTCAAACTCTCCATAAAGCTTCTGTTGGTGTTTATGGATATATGTTTGTGTTCAGATCTGAGGTTGCTCTCTTTGATGCAAATGATGAAAAAGTAGCTGTTGGCACGCCCGTGGCAGAGGCATTGGGACTCACGATTCTTGTGAAATCCAGCTGAACAAAGCGTTTGAACATTTTGTCATCCAAGATTTCAACGTGAAATGTCCTCGTTGCGCCTAGCTTTAGTTTTTTGGTTCCTGATCAGTGTTCCTAGATTTTTTGTTTTTTTTTTTCTGATTTCAGAAGCTTGCCCAGAGATGATTGTGGCATGGCTAACTTCTCCTGTAGTGAAAGGCTTTGCGGCGTGCTTCCCACATGGAGATTGAGGTGGCTTCCTACACTGTCAATAGATCTTCGCAGTCTTGCGATCAATTGTACCAGATGTTGCCATACATTTGCCAAACAGTTTCAATCCGAGGTGATTGAACCTCACTACAGCATAGTAGTGTAGACACACAAGCGGTAGGGCCAAAGCATGTCTTGCGCACTTTTATGCACTTTTTGTTGTAAGAGATTACAGTTTTCATCATTTTTTTCAATGCAGATGCGCAGGGTGAGCGTTTGCCCATCTGTGTGAATCCTCCTTCAGTGCAGAAGCTTGAGGTTTCTCTGACTTGTTTTGCTGATGATGAATCTTTCTGCCATTTTGTGAACGGGAAATGCTTCACGGATTTTGACTCAGTTAGTTTTTCAGTTGTGGTCTTTTGAGAAATGTTTCTCCCAGAGATGTTTGGATGGATTCGCTACCTCATTGCGCAGCTGTGATATTTCTATGTATTTCTATAGTTCTAGTTGGCGGGTAGTGTAGAGTTAGTGTACGCCCGCCTGAGCTGTGGTACAGAGGCGTCAGATCCTCAAAGCTGACAGCTGATGTCAACTCAAGAGTGACGGATCCAAAATTTGTCGCACATGATGACTCAAGGTTTTGCCCACCACGCCGAATGGCGGGCTACGAGCATGGAAACCCAAGTTGATGGAGATGCACTTCACAAGCTACAACAACATGTTTCACCAGAATGAATGAATGGATATTAATTGAATCATTAATTGATAATTAATTGATATCAATGGTATTTAGCGTTGATGCGACACTTCTTGACTTCAAGCATTTTTAAAGTGATGTTTCAGCTCCACCAGGGCAAGCGACGCCGCCAATTCAGAGGCAATCCAAAATGATAGAGATGATCAGTGAAATTTGAGAAATTTCAGAGACACGAATGCGGAACATCTGAATACTTGCATGGTGTATATCCGCGCAGCATCGCAGGAGCGGAAAGGACTTGACTTGCCATCGTACCTGCCGGATCCTCAAAGGGGGAGTATTCAACAAGATCTTTCTACTGGGTAGAGCCCATTGTCTCATGTTGTCTCCACATCTGGAATTGTACAGGAGAGACATTCAGAAGCTGGGGAGTGGTGCATATGGCGAGGTGCCAACTTGAAGAGTTTGACGGACCATGATGTACCCAGTAAAATTTGCGAACAGACAAGTGTGGCATTGTTTTGCATGAGATTGTGGGTGCATCATATATATATATACATATACAATATATTATATAGGTGTATGTTGCAATGCTACAACCATTGTGAACATCTTTGGCTTGTTCCTGTTGAAATCCAATGCTGGATGCAGGTCCATCTTTGCGAGGACTCAAGAAACAATTCGCAGGCGACCAGCCGATTCAATCTGTCAAGATGGCATTCAAACACTGTTTCGTCCAGACTCATTGACCTTTCTTGTGATGTTCCAGGTCGCAGTCAAGGTGATTCGGAACTTTACGCAGGACTTGCTGGCAGCCATTCAAGTGCTCAGGGATGATCGGATATGTCGGAAGTCGTCGGTTTTGGTGTCTTTGATATGCTATTTCGAAATCGATAATCGCATAGAATAGTAGTACTATGTTGAATTTCTTTCAGGATCCTCTCTGTGGGAAAAGAATACTGCGTGAGTTGGAGTCTCAAGTTTTTTGCAACTTCAAGACTCCAAGACACTGCAGAAATGAAAAGCCCAGAGAACTGAAGCCCAGAAAGCACTCATTTTTTTTATGTTTTCGTGCCAAGGATACGATTGCTCGCAGCGCTGCGGCATGAAAATCTCCTGAAGGTGCAGATTTTCAGCAAGTATACTGAATATGATTAAAGCCTTGGAATGACGTGGAATCTGTGGATTTTTTTTCATGGACTTGTCACTCTCTGGACCATTCATCGTTGCAGTTGCTGGACCTTCCACCAGTACCGAATCCCGACTTTGATGATGTCTACATTGTCATGTCAGATTCTGAGCCGGACTGCGGACTAGAGTGACTGACCTGTCAGCTGAAAATCATCATTGACACAGAGTCGAAGGTAACGGGAAAGAGCTGCAGTGTAGGCAATCGAATCAGTCCACGGTCGTAACAGGAATCAACATATCAAAGACATAGACGCTTAGACATCCTTGCTATCCCTTAATTGTTTTCAAATCAAACAAATCATCGTACATCCCAAGTGGAGATTACACTGTAACACACTTTGCACCTCCAGGCCGTACTTGCACTTGGACCTTCACAGGGCAGGAAGCTGAGCTGTGACATGTTGAGAAGGGCCGCAGCTCCCACAATTGCAATGCCAGCTTCTTTTTCACATTGTTGAGGTCATTTATTCCAAGATGAAACTCTCTGAATCTCATTGTCAGGCTTGTTTGACTCATGATTTTGCGATTTCGAACCTAAGCCATCCCAAGCCAACTATCGATACCGATGAAGGGTTCGGAGTCGGAGAGAGGCTTGATACGATCAGATGAGTCCCCCGTGAACCTCACTCCGATTCTCGCACCACCCGAGAGGCATTCGTGTGTCAAATTCTCAGAGGTTTGAAGGACTGGTTCTCTGATGCAATATGATCATGACAGGATAGTTCACAATAGATACAATGGGATTCATAGGATATGTTGATATCATAATTTGTCATTCCTATCTCCAACTACTGTGTATTGTAGGATTTGTAGGAATTGCTGGCATCATGTGACATCCACTGTCCAACACTTGCTCCAGTACCTTCATTCTGCTGGAGTTGCCCACCGCGACTTGAAGCCAAGCAACATCTTGGTGAACAAGGAGAGTTACTGAGTTGGATTGCACAGAAAAGCCACGAATTAAGTGGTGCTGACTGTGAGCTATTTGATTCTATTTGACTTGTGCCACTCAGTATTTTTGTTCCTATCTACAACTAGAGTATGTGTCTTCAATTGGGATAGATATACCTGCGTGTATCTCAGTACAACCAATGCATTTGCCTGAACCAAACTTGCTGGTCAGGACTGTACCTTGCGAATCGCAGACTTTGGTCTGGCTCGAGGCCGTTCCAATGCTGAGGCCGTGATTGAGACTGGCTGGGTCATGGAACTGTTTTGATGGTTTTCACTTGAGCCATGAAAAATAGCCTGGTTGGTTGGGTTATATAGGGGAAAAAATACTACCCAGATATATAGGGATTATAAGAAAACCATTGTAAGGATCCCTATTAACCAACCAGTATAATGGAAAGTAGGGCCGTTTTTTTTTTTTTGTGGCTCACTTAGACTGAGCAAGACAGGAGGAGCTGACAGACTATGTGGTGACCCGGTGGTATCGTGCTCCTGAATTGATGCCTTTTGCCTCAGTTTTATGACCAGTGATCAGCGATCATTCATTGCTTTTTTAGACATTTGGAGTTCTTGAGGCTGTTGGCTTGCGGATATTTTGAGGCAAACTGCTGGGTGGTTGATTGGGTTTCAACTTGCTTTCATCTTCCGATGGTAAGGCAGTGGATTTGTGGTCAGTCGGCTGTATCCACTTTGAGTTGATGGCCAGAGATGTGTGGCACTTGGTCCCACAATTGTTGACCTTGGATTAAATGTGGTACACTTGGATTTCCAGGTGTTGTTTCATGGGAAAGACCACGTGGACATGTTGAAGCGAATTGCTGCCACCCTTGGGTAGGGAGCTAAGACTTTGAAGATGGAGGTTCCGATTTTTGAATTTATAGTCAGTACGTACGTCTACATACATAGATTAATAACTATAGATATCGTTTCATGTATACATCTGAGCATCCATCAAAACCTCCAATGCTTAATTCATTATGTGTCTGGTCATAGGATGTGCATGCCAAGACCCTGTAAAGCAATGAGAAATCTCCAAAGCGTCAATTTCATTCATCATATGAATTCATATGGTTTGGTAAGTGTTTACTTGACAAGCTCTGCGTGCTGTGTCACTGTGAGTTTCTCCATGGAGAATGATCTCACCTGGGTGCCTGAGAAAGACATGGGGCAGGCGTTTCGGGTCACCGTGGTCACAGCCGTGGTCTCACAGTTGCAGCAGTGCCGTGAGATGACGAGATCGGTCGCCAGGTCTTGGGAATGGTCCGGACCCTGAAGCTCCCCGAGGAGCCAAAGGCTTCATCATCCCTAGAGGCCAGAGCCCCGTTTCGGCCCTGGGGTTGAAACGACAGGTTTGTTTAGTACCAATTGCTAGGACTTGTGGAATTCGCGGATGATTTTTTCTTATCGAGATTGCTTACTTTGTAGAGAAATGCAGAACAACTCAACGTTTTTAGTGGTGATTACCCTCCTCTGAAACGAACATTAGCACCTGAAACACTGGGGTTGGAAGATGAGTTTCCTTTTTGGGAAGGCCACCTGAGAGGTGGGACCATCCCCCCATCCCCTAAACGTGCCAGGAACGTTTGCCCAAAGCCTCCGAGGCATGGAACCTGATTCGATTGAGATTGTAACATTGGTAAGATGAATGGTTTCATGGAACATCTATAGCCTTTTATATATTTTTATATCCATTTTATATCATTTTATCATACTTTATCCAGTTTATCCATTTTATCCTTTTATCCCCCCCCAAAAAAAAATGTTTCATGACTAAAATACCTTGGCCAAGTTGTAGTGTCCTCACACTACAACTTGACAACTTTTGAGTTCTCCTGACTGCGATTCAGCGCCTTTTGGAGGATTGTTTGGATTTGTTGAACAAGTTCCTAGACAAAATTCCAACGCGGCGGATAACAGCGTCTCTTCCTCAGATCTTTAAACTACGTCAGATTCATGTCTGGCCCTGGGTCGAGCGAATCTCCATCCATTGAAATTGTGCGATGCTTGTGATCCGTCTTTGGGCAGGTCTGCCGCTTTGGACCATCCGTGCGATGCTCATTGGTTAGTTTTTGTTTGGTTTTCTCGGAGTGCAACCAGGTGGATTCTTGTATGAGTTCATGATCCCATGGCAGATGAAGTTTGATGCACAGAGGTATCTTGCACATCTACATGATCCTCCAGCGGAATCCACTGCACCCAGACCTTTTGCTTGGGGTCAGTCCCTTAGAAGTGTATGACACAACAAAACAAATCAGGCTCAGGCTTAGTATTCCAATCATCTTTAACCAAAGAAACATCTGTTGTGCTTCAAGATTCCATCACTTTTTATGAAGATGTTTGCCCTACGTTGGAAGCTCTCCACGTTGGAAGCTCTCCACACTTGCCAGACTTCGATCACTTCGAACCTTCAAAGCGAGCCCTGAAGGAGACCATGCTGGTGGTAGAATTGAAATATATTGAAATGATTTTCTAAGGTGGGCTACCAGTTATAAATGGGGTGAAATGACCCCTATAAATGGCCTTATAAATGGGTAGCTGGGGTTGTAACCCCATTTATAACTGGTAGGGGCCCGGCCTGTATGATATTTCCTTTTTTGAAAATAGAATTGGGTTACAAAACTGCAACAGCTACTCCAACGGCCCCATATCTTCCAGTCCTCTCCTTTTGTTCAGGATCGGGTCTATGCTGAGTGTGCTCGGCTGCATCCGGAGATTGTTCTGAACTCAGGGGTCAACAGTTTCCCTCGTTCAGAGGAATCTTGACAAGAATCTTGGAAGTACTTATTTGGAATTTCTGGATCTACAGGATTTTTGGATTCATTTTGTCGACTTTGGAAGGTGGCTCGAGATAAAGAATGGCTCTCTGCACGTGGCTTCCTCCCACAAGGACAGGGCCCGCATGTTTTTTGAACAGGCGAATGCGGCAGGAAAAAAGGATGAAGGATCTTAAAAGACTCGGAAGCAGTTGTTGGACCATGTTTGACCCATTTTATACTACTCATTGTGGGTTGCCAAAACCCTGTAACAGTGGGTGCCGTGATCAACCTTCACTATCCACCATTGCGGCAGGGACTGCACCCTTGGGGCCGCCACCCAGCCGAGCACCGAGGACAGAACCAAACGACACAGCTGGACACAGTTGGACTTGGACATTGTACAAAGTTTCGAATTTGCAAGTGTTTCGTCGAAAAATCATAAACAGTCAAAGATGTATGTATGTTGTATCTCGGAATTCAATCAATACTACCAAAAGTGACCTTGCGTATCCTTTTATGGTCGCTGTGACAAGCGACGGAATGCTTGTCACATCTTCTCACCACGATGCAGGCCACCAACAGTGGCCGGAGTCTTGGGTGGACAATCATATTTGCAAGGAACAAATGATGTTGTCGTTGTCGATGCACCATTTCTAAGGTTACAAGCATTTGATGGAACTCGAGGGAAAACAGCCTCGACGTTAGTTTGAAGGGTAGGCCTGTGGTCAAGATCCTGAAGTTTGAAGTTGACCAATATTTGGAAAAGCTCTTTCCATTTCAAGCTATAGATGTAGGCTGTAAACAAACATATCTTGACACACTCAGCTGGCTCAGTTGCCAAAAGGCCCTTGTGAGGGAGGGAACCAGGTTCTCCCTCATCATAACAGATAGATTTGGTGATGCGTATGGCATCTCATGGCTAAACTCCGACTTTAGATGCTGTTCTGTAATTGAATTTGCTGCATGCCAATCTGCTCGGTGTATTTGCAGAGCACCTCGAAGCACGGGATGCTGGGATGCTGTGACATGGCAGCATCATGGCGAGAATCAGCACAACGTGATGGACCTCCATGCGTTTTGGCCACTAGACTTTACAATTGTGTGTTTGCCATGTTTTGCCAGTTTCTCAGTTTAGTGGAAGTTGAGCTGTGCTGCTTTCCAACACAAGAAGCTGCGTGCAAAGCACCTCGAGTGTAGCTGTCTTGCATGCTGCTTCGACCCTTTCAGAATTTCAAGCTCGAACATGTGCTCTTATGCCATTTATGTCGAGAATGCCAACTGGCAACCCACAGGCATCCTGCCTGTACGGAATGATGGCTTGGACTAGGAGGGCACAAGGGTCTTTTGGCTCAGCAAAACATGCTTACCAATGCTCAACATCATTTGATTGCCAGTCAGTTGTGGACAAATGGAATGGTGAAATGGCTTAGCCTCAGTGGCTTCTCTTCGGTCGCAGAAGTTCTTACGTCTTGCGCTCTCTGTCTGCGAGTAGCAAGCAAAGTTGCCAACGCACGTCTCGAAAACAGCTCAACCCGAGCGTCAAGAGGTCACCAATTGCATTGCTTTCAGATCTGCTCTTAACGTCTTCTATTATACCTTACGGATCCTTACGGCATTCCTCCATCTTGAAACTGTAGTCATCCACATTCCATAAGAATCATTGAGAATCCATATCCAACTCTATCATGATTCATCTATAATTCATTCCATTCCACCAGGTCTTTGGACGAGCAATTGTTGGATGTCCTTTATCTGTGCCGAGCCAAAAATGCTAAGAATTTGATGAATCGGAACATTGCCAATTTGGCACATCTTTGATGAGATTTGATGATGATTTGATGATTTGATGTTTGGTGTTTTTTCGGATGTTCATTCTTGGAAGTTTGTTGATGGGTGTCATGAATCTGGAGTGTGTTCCTGAGCTCCCAGGCAATTCTCCGTTGCGAATTTTGTGATGCTGCCTCTTTCAAGTCTATCTCTCAAAGCAGTGGAGTGAGTCTGATGATTCTGATGGTTAAAAGGAAATGACAGGATCTTCTCTTAGCTATGAGAACAGGTGCTATGGCTCAAAGTTTGGGTAGCAAAGGGAATCAAAGGGACAAACGATTTGGGATTTGGTCATGTTTAGTATTCCAGTCTCAAATCTGTCAATCATTTGAGCTTCCGTAGACTCAGGCTTCGCTGGCTGACACAGGCCTCAGCAATATGCAGCGTGACTCTTGTCCACATGACTCGTGTTTCTGTTCAAAGCTGATGTGCGAGAGAAAACTGTGAGTAGCCACCAAGGTTACAGTATGTTTTTTCCCAGAAAGCTTTAGCTAAAAGGCTATACCGGTCCGTACTTCAAGTCTAGGGGTCGGTGATTGCAGAATTTTTCAGGTCTGCTGGGTGGGGGGGGGTGGTGTCACCCAGAGTGTCACTGGTGGGGCCTGATTGTGGGTGGGTGTTGCTGCAGTTTGTAACCCGGGTGTCTCTGGTGGGCCCAGATTGGGCGGTGCTGGAAAGTGTCGCCCAAGGGCGTCGCTGAAAAAAAAGCACAAGACTAAACAGACAGCAGAAAAGAACTGATGCCTTTCTATGCGATTTGGGGTCTATGCTGGTTTTCTTCCACTGGGTGGGAGTTCCTCCTTAGTGTTGAGAATATCCTGTTTAAATTAACATAACATGATATTATTATAGAAATACATGAAATACAGCAGGATATGACATGACTGCAAGCCATCTCTGCATCTCCGCCGCAAAATGATGCAGGTAGCTGCAGGAGCTGCTGGCGCTGTGGAAATTGGCATTGGCAATACTCTGTGGGTTCCGCAGGCCTTGACTGCTTAGATGCATTGCAATTACGGCATATTCGTCAAAGCGCGACAGCTATGTCTATGTGAGTGCCTCTTGATTGCATGCAACTGTTTGCTTTGACATTTCTTTGTTCAGGATGCGAAAGGGCGAACTTTACATTTAGAAGCAGAGCCCGACAGAAGCATCGCAGTCTCATCGTTGGGGTGGCCTAGCCAAGCAGCATCACGGGTTGCCGATACTTTGATCAGAAAACCGCCCTGTGGTACATATGCCTGTTTTTGTAGAAAGATAACTCACATGGGTTCAACAACTGATTACTTGGTTTGAATAAGATCCCAATGATGATGTTACTGCTACTATGAAAATGGTTGTTATATAAATTGGATTTACAAGTTCAAAAGATGATTAAACACATAAACAATATGATATGATATGATATGATATGATATGATGATATATGATATCATTTAATGCAATTCAATTTTATGCCATAGTATAGATCTTTGAAGTTCAAAATGAATACATATATGTATATTATGTATATATATATATATATCTATTTGATGTGCTTTTGTTTTAAAAAACTCTCTATTTAACCGGTTTTTTAAAAACGTCGCAGTTCCGAACTCGCCATCGAACTCGCGATTGAGGCGCTCCAAAGGTACTCTGAGAGTCGGCCTCGTGGAAGAGGTCGATGATCGTGTCGATGATCGATGGATGGTTGGATCCCATGGTTGGATGGTGGATGGTGGATGGATTTATCCTTATCCGTTTCGGTCCGACTTTTGGTTCAAAGATGAGAGAGGTGAAAAATGTCAAGTTTTTGAGCAAAAGTCATCAAATATCCCAATATCAAAGATGAAAAGATACGAAAAGAGTGTGCTTGTTGAAATCCATTTCGATTATCAGGCTGTTGCCAGCTTCAACAATTGTATCAATTCCAAAGCAGCACAGTGGGAATGTGTATCGTTGAACATGGCCCTTGGAACTCGTGATGGCCTTGCAGGTGGGGTGAGGTCAATCATAAGATTTTCAGCGGACCTGGATTTGGCATGTGATGTGTATCATGTATGAAATTTCATTCGTGTTTCCTGGAGAGGGAACCTCATCTACCTCACTGCCAAGTTCTGCGCTTAAGCGACAAGAGGACAACGTTCAACCTTCAGAATTATCCTTTGCATTTGGCGCAAATTGACACAGCAAAGTCGGCGGTTGAAGACTTGGTATCTTTTGGCACACATCATTTTGTGATATTTTGTGACCGTCGTGCAGATTGGAGTCAGGACAAGCTGCAACCGAAGCTGTGGGTTCCTGGACTATCACCAAAGACTCCGGAAACATCTACATGCACGAATGCCACCCCAGAATCTATCAGTTTTTTGGCAGCATCATTGTGGTGAATGTTTTCGTATAACCAGTCCTCCAACCAAAATCCCATCAACTCGTGTTGATTCTTTCCAATATCAGTAACGGGTTTCACCATCTTGCAGCAATCTCAGGTGGCTTGAGTGGCTTCACTGATTGCACCTCTCCACAGGAAGATGTTGTGCATGTGAGCGCAGGAAAAGGTGTTTTTCCGCCGAAAGGAAGTGAACCTAAAAGTCGCTTTGATGAGGACTGGGAAGTTCTTTCTGGGCAAAAGCTTTGCAAACAAAATCTGTGCAGCATGTTCTGTATGTTTATGATTGTCTACAATTGCGTATTAGAACCTGTATTACTATGTCTCGTTATATGAGTAGATTCCGATGAGCAGACAGTTCATAATGCATTAAAGACCACAAGAGACCGTGACAAGTCTCATGTGTACTGTAGAAAAAATGCATGACTTGCACCAAGCAGAGAACTTGGGTTTATATACTCTTATACATATATTAATACATATTTTCTTAGTTCTTTGAAGACCGTAGGTTGTAAACCGGCAGAAAGGACACCAATGAATTGTTGAGAAGTTGAGCACCCAAAAGTTTCATCAGGAGCTGGCTGACAATGTGCCTGGATGGAAGTTGAGGGTGGATGAGAAAGGGTCATGGTCTTGATTTTTTGATGCGTCGCAATTGCTGCATCCATTCAATTTTTTCATCAAACCGTTAGGACCGTCCAAACCTCGGCCTCACTGTGTACAGTGATTGCGGTTTCCCATCTGAGGCGCGCCTTCCATTTCAACACGCCACGTCGAGAGAGCTCATGGAGCCATCCTGGAGAGGCCATTACCATTCTATCATTGATAGATTCAACCAATATCATAAATCATCACACAACTGAGGTATAGAGGTCAAAGAATCAAGTAACATGGTTGTATTGAGTATGTATATATACATAGAGAACAGGAAGATGTTGATTGTATTCTGTTGTTTTCATGCAACATTTCCTGTTGTATTGTTGGGTCTTGCACCAGGCCTTACAAGAAGAGCTCCGAATTTTCCTAGATGGTTGCCACAAGGCCAGTGACATCCAACGATGTGCTGCTGCACGAGGCTTCCTTGAAGAGCTCAGCGCCAGAGCTCAAAGGCTGGGAAAGAAGTCGTAGGAATGATATAACAATCATCAGCGTCCAGTAGGTTTACATATAGGTTTAGGTAGACCACAATGGACCCAGTGAATCAATGCTGCCAGGGATTTGTCCAGCTGGAGTGGTCCATACCTTTCCAAGGAGGTTCCTCACGAAATCGCCGGTTTGGATAGACATTGTTTGGATGTTTGTTGCTGTGGGCAGGATAGGTTTCCATATTGGTTCAATGAAGAGATGCAATGCAGCTCCTGGCCAAACACTGAGAATTCCTTCACAATCATCAGCATTTTATGAAATGTGGATACAAGTGGGTTTAGTGCACATCAGCACATCTTTCCCCACACAGATTTGCTGAGGAATGATCCGGCAACTGACTGGCAGGAACAACTCGCGTTGTCACGAAGGAGGGCAGAAGACAAGCAATGTGCAGCAACATTGTCCAACAGCTAGCAAGATACAACATACTGGTAATGTATACTGAATACTGTATAATATTTTGAGGCCAAACTAAGCACAGAAGTCTAAAGCTTATAGTTCTTGCTACACCCTACACAGTTTGCAATGTCATTATCACATCAACATATTTGAGAAGATACAGTTGTGGAAAACCGTGGGACCCAAGTGCCACAGGACTCTTTGCCATGAGTTGGGCTTGGACGCAAATGATTTGGTGCCTAGGCTAGTCCTTTGCGCTGCATATGTGTGAATTTTGTAGAGTCATGAAATCCTCCAAGCAATGGGCAGGTCGACAAAAGGATCCAGCTTTAGAGTGGCTGCCAAAGGAGTGGTAGCAGCCCAATCTTTAAGGCGATTGTGGTGTTTGCAAAAACGTTGAGCGTTTGTGACAGATGCAGATCTACAAGATTCAGGCGAATGAGTGAGAATTACCGAAGCTACTCCAAAGATAAGGCCATTTTGATCCATTGAGAAAATCCGGGAAGATTGGGATCAGAAGTGGAGCACATGTTTTTTCACACTCCCACACTGCAGGCGGTACCAGTGAAAATCATTGAGCAGATTGACCTGGATATGCAGCAGTCTTAGACGAAGGGGTGGCCTTTTCCTTGGTGTGCTCCGCAAGACCTGATCCGAGATTCCGAGATGTATGAAATGAGATGAGATGACACAGACATGATGCGATGATGACATGGAGATTTCTGGCAAAAAAACACAGAAAACACATGAAAAAACCCATGCTGACCCATGCCCAGCCTATAGTAAAACATTCAATCATCTTCAGATTCTTTTTCACAAAACATTCGGCTGCCAAGCTCAGTGAATGCCTGAGACCTCGCACAGCCAATGGAGAAACCGAACTTCTTGCTTGCCTTGGAATTACCAGGGCAGTGCTGCTGAGGTGGGTACCATGTGTGACATAAACTGAATCACTTGGCGTTCCTTTTGTATTTCAAATAAATGGCTTGATGTTGTGAACATGTTTCTGAAAGCAGGCATGCAGCCGAGGACATTCAGAAGTTTTGTTCTACGATTTTACGATTCTACTTGATTTCTATTTGTTGACAGCACAAGGACCCAGCGCTTGGATATTGCCAAGGAATGAATATGGTTGTGAAGAGCCGAGCTTCATGAGAGTTACATCGAGTTACATTGGTCGTTACCTGTTGCCCGGTTGGGTCAAGTTTCCTACTGAGGCAGCACTCTTCGCAGTTGCAGCTCAAAGTCAGGCTGAGGCATGGTGGGCATAGTGGGCCTGGTTGTGAAGGAGTAAACAGCTATTTCTAAGGAATACGTCCATTGTTATCCACTGGTTGAATTTGGTTGATGGGAGAGCAATCACAAGAAACCCAACCCATCAGCAGATGAAAATGTAATGAAATATGAAGGCACATCTGCACATCCGACACATCCTTTACAAATAAATGACAGTCGTGCGTGTCCAGTTTTTTTCCCCCGCTGCCCAGGCCTTCACGCGTTTTCAAGGTTTCATCCAAAGCCTACGTGGGCTTTGGGAACCAGGCCACATCATCATCATCATCATCATCATCATCATCATCATCATCATCATCATCATCATCATCATCATCATCATCATCATCCACAACTTTCCACCCAGTAATATTTTGCGCAAGCAAAACTTGGTCAGGTTTCC
>DF239316.1:10960-139390 GCA_000507305.1 Breviolum minutum Mf 1.05b.01 | reverse complement strand
TCATCATCATCATCATCATCATCATCATCATCATCATCATCATCATCATCATCATCATCATCATCATCATCATCCACAATTTCCACCCAGAATATTTTTGCGCAGCAAAACTTGGCAGGTTTTCCGTTGCTGCAGCAGGGTATCAGCATTTTCGAAATCCTAGCTGCAGAAAGACCTTGGTTTCAGCATTTGCAGAGGACAGTGCTCAGACCTGGTGGTGTGGTTTTCCCATTTTTAAGTGACATCAGATGATGTAATGAAGTTTCAACAGGAATCATCATGAAATTTGAACATGATCGAACAGCACTTCACAACAGGTACACAAATTATGTGCATAGCACACCAGTTCCCTATGATCATTCCTCGTTCCACCTCAAATTTGATGCCCCACTTGACGTATCGCCGTTTTCGAGGAATGGAGTGGAACCTGAAATGTACCTGCCGCGCGCGTGGCTGGGGCTTTTTACCTCTTGGCTGCCTTTGGCCACCAGAGTCTCGAGCTTACACAAGCTTAAAGGGCCTTCTACACCCGAACGCAACGATTTCATCAAAGTTTCCATACTTGTACATCTTGTACTTAGATTCATAGATGCAGTAGCCTGCAAAAGTTTGCAAAAGCACCTTGTGGTTGGATCTCTTCGTGAAAGGAAGAGGCTGAAACATTTCAAAGTTTGCAACCTAGTGACAGGTTCCCAGGCTAACCAAAGACACCTAGTAGATTTTTCCCCGTTTCCCTTTGTATTTCTCTCAGAAGGATCCCTGAATTTTTGCAATTGATGTTGCAGGTCCTTTTGTTGCGAAGCTTGGAGGAGGGCCACTTAGCATCGATGCTGGCGATCAGCCTTGCCATTTTGGACCACGTGGGGTGTGCAACTCAGGGGTGACATGCCTCCTGACTCATGCGGTTCTGGCTTCTTTCATAGCTTAGGAGCGAACTCCTGGAGCAGGGGGATGATATGGACGACTTGCTGAAAGTCTTGGATGGGATCAAAGACAAACCGCCACCTGGGTTCAAAAAGAAGAGAGACCAATAGACAACAAAATTTCAGAGGCTTTGCCATTGTATCATCTAAGATCCAGTGTTGAGTGTAGTATCATCATGGTATTACTGACTTACTCCTCTTCTCCCTTCAAAGATATTGAAGCTTCACCGTTACAAGTTGAACATGTCACACAGTCCCCCTGGTCATAAGGCCGCATCCTGCAGCTCTCATTACAGCAAGAGATACTTGGCTTCCGTTGGTCTCAGCAACGAGAGCAAGAAGATCTGGACGAGCACGTTGGTGGAAATCACTGCACCGTGATGGTTCCCGAGTCTTGGATCATCGAGGAGAGGCGTGGCAGAAATTGGCATGTGAGCTGTTAAACTGCTTGTTAAGGGAACCAACTTTTGAGCCCTGGATAAACAACTGCTGTTTGTGCATAGCTTTTTGCAACAACTGCTGTTCTAGCCCTACGGATCGCAGTATTTCGTGCAGTCTCATCGGAACGGTTCCTCTACAGTTCCTCTGCGAGGCTTTGTTCAAAGAACACAAAGAATGCAGACAAAGCCTGGCTGCAGCAGGCTGGCGATGGACGACAAGAGAGCGATGGTGGGCTACATGTAAGTATTATGATATATATGCTACAAAGTCCATATTGTATGGGATTGTATGGGTTATATAGACAATTAAATTCTGCAGCTATATCAGATGGATGTAAACGGACAGGTTTTTAGCAGCATTTTCTAGTACTCTTTTGCAGATTCACAGGCCTATTGAGGAATCCAGGAATCCACAAATGCAATCGGAGTTATGTTGGGAACGAAGCAATGCCCAGCCACTTCATTTAAATTTATGTTGTCTACCTGAGCGGACCTGGTGACCTTCAACTTGATACATGTTGAGATCCATCAAATAAATTTGATTCAATTTGTTGAGCATGATTGAAACTTCAGACAAAATCCCACCTGATGAATTTTCACAGGCAGAGCCCTGCTGAAATTCTGCTTTGGAGATTCGAGCGGACGTTGAATCGAGAAGCTCGTGCAGCAGAATCCGCATGTCCTGAGAACACTCGTTGGACAGCACTGCTGCTCCCATTGATTTCACTGTTTTTCTACTCACAGCTGGCCGGCAAGACGACAAAATGTTTGCCATGCCAGGCAAAATGAGCTGTGTGTGGATCCATGCTTTAGTCCTTTTAGAGTCTGATTCATAGATGTGAGAGTTCCTGTGATACCTGTGACCTGTCATCCCAAAAAACGGGGAGGTCCCGTGATTCATCTAATTTGACGCCGGTGGGGATGGTCAATTTTCTGATGCAACAGTGCCCTAATTTGGATGATTTCTCCATGGGATAACGTGACTGCCAGGTTCCAGCAGGTTGGCCGGATTCCAGAGTCAAGGCTTTTGGAAGCCGTGATGGATCAAAAATTCGTGTTGTCAGGGAGCCTGAGTGCTACAAACCAGGTATATATATGTTCATATATATATATATATATTATATACACGTATATATTGAATTATTGTATTACTATGAAAATAAAAGTAAAACAAACATACATTCAAATATGCACTCATTCAATTCATGTTTTTAGAAGTGCCCAGTTTGCATGTTTGTTTGGCAAAAGGTCAAGTTTGAACCAATCTTTGCCTCCAATATTTCCTGTTCCTGAGGTCAGCTTCAACATTCTGGCAGTGCCCTATGCCAGAACACAGTTGGCCACGCAGATAATGTTCCTGGGTTGCACAATGCTGTGCCGAGTTGCAATTTTTGATAATCAATTTTTGCTAGACTTTCAACCTAGAGTTGGTGAGACACTGAAACGGACCTGTTGGACCATGACCAAGAGGACTACAGCCCTCCCTGTTTTTCTCAATCCTTGTACCGCCTCAGCCATAGTGTATCCAGGTATCCATATTGTCCATCCCAAGTCCTTGATTACGCGTACCGGCAACCTCTCATAGGCAAGGGCAGATTGAATCTGTTGAAACTTCCAGTGAATTCGACATAATCTAACCATTTGCAGACCCTCAGGGTCAACAGTCACGGCCTCCATTGTGACTACTATTTCATTACAAGCAATCGGAACTGGGACAACTGCAGTTGTACAGGACGAGAGATTCACCGACTCGATGGTGACATTGTTCTTCTGCAGGAGACCACTGCTTGTGGTCTTGCCTAATTCATCATCGTAAAACACTTGCCCTTGTTTCCTTTTTTTGTCTTGAACAAGAAAGGTCATGAATTTCTAGCACCAGGAATGCACTTACTTCACCTATCTCAAGTTCTTTCAACCACTCTTCGGAGAACAGTGCGCCCTTTGTTCTCTCACCTCCAACAAAAGATGGCCACCTTTACCTCGGCCTGGATGAGGTACCACATCCGCTGCTCTTTGAAAGCAAGCCATGTTTCTGAGGGATGTTTGATGATGGTGCGGAAGGAATCATTTGAGGCCGATAATTTTGAGCTGTGAAGGTTGAAACATGTTGAAACCGTCTAAGTGATGAAGCACTTGATTGAGCTGCTTGGGAGCTAGTGCTCAATGCTTGAAGGTTAGAGAATATTCGTCAAAATATGGGAATGCAAATGGAATGCAACACGACACAGCAAAACATTAAAGTCCAGTGACCAGTGTGGTCTTAGTTGAATGAAGAGTAGCTGCGGATTGTTTGATTCAACGACTTTCTTGCCAATGGCGTCAAGCACTTGTAGACTAGTTTCCAAACTCAGTGGCTTTGTAGCTTAGTCAGTGTGTGGCATCAATCACCACTACCAATGTGTTGGCGCGAACCATGTTGTGGCCATGGCTTTTGGTGGTCGTAACAGCAGATTTCTCCTGCACGGAGCATGAAGTTGAACTCTGGGATGACGTTCGATTGCAGATGGATAAGATGTTGCCACGCTATGCTGGCCGATTGAGCTTTGCTCCTTGGAAGCCCTTGACCAAACCACCAATCACATTTGAAAAAGGGGCCATGCATCACAATTGTTCAATTCATCTCAATTCACTCATAAAAACTGGCTAAAAATCAGCATACATCAATCTTGCTATCACATCTTCGAGCTTCCTCTCTTTTCAGCGCTTTGAGGTTCACCTAAGTGAAGACCTCCCAACAGTCCAAGCGATCCATTCAAGCATCATTGGAAAGTTGGCAATCCCTGCGGACTTGCTACAAGCACAGGTGCTTCGGAGAGAAATAGAGTTAAATGAACTCAACTGAGCCGTCCGTATACAGTTTTCGGAGTTTCAGGGAATCCATTTGAATCCATGCCCAATCTATCAAAGTTCGCCATGTTTTTGAACCCTAAAATCGCTAGATTTTGATGCTGTCTCCATCTTTCAGGTGCCTTTACCATGGAGAGAGGAAAATCCATGGAGTTTTTGCCTGTCCGGCCTCCTCAGCAGTAAACTTGTGTTTGTGATGTTACTTGGTTGCACCAATGTTGGTCATCATGATTTCCACGCACAATCTTCGAATTTCAATGAATTTGAATTTTTGATATACACTTCAATGAGCCATTGTAATCATTGTCACATCTGGAAACAGACATCCCATCACAAAAAGTCCCAAAGTCCTGACAGGTACGGTAAATCATGGTAAATCAGTAAATCATAGTAAATCATGATAAACCTTTCGGTTTGTCAAGCATCAACTATCAACATCAACTAAGGCTTGGCTTGTCAGGTAAGAGTCAGCATGCAGGGCACTTGGGCGCAGCTCTTGCAACTTCAGTCATGCCAGCACCTTGGTTAGAGATCCTCCAGAGTGGTTGGCCAGTCTTTCGACTCCTTTCCATATTGTCCAGATGGGCTTCCCCATATATGGATTTTACAGGTGCCAATTTTTCAGGACCTCAAGGTCGTGCAGCAGCTCGCTCGGCTTTCTCTATAGAATCTGCTTGTGACCAAGCAGAGTTTGGCGCCATGCAACGTGCGCGAGAACTGCTGGGTGTGCATTATAGAAACCTGGATCCGACAGTCCAAAGTGACTTGGATCAGGTCGAAGATTCCCTAGCAGAACTTCGGGGGAGCTCCCGAAAAGAGGAACGGTCACGTGGACGTGGCACCTACCAATGTTACTGGACACATCATCCCAACCGTACTTTGGGAGGGCACATAGACATTGAGGATACAGGGAATGCATTGGACGCTTGTGCGGCAGTTGAAACCTGCGTTGGGATTCTACAATCTTCTCAACACAGCCTCCGCATCGGTGAGCCGTTTCTGCAGAAGTCTTTGGGTGAAGTGTCTCAGGTGCGCTGGTGTACTCCGCAAATCAGTCCAGCAGATGGTAAGGACAGCACGTTGCTTTGCCCCTTTGCACGTGCCGTTGGTCTTCTTGCTTCCGTTGCCCGCTGGCTCAGTAACTTGGCGACTCAGAAAACTTCAATTGGAATGTACTCGTACTTTTGACTAAGGACACACGAATCTACAAATGATGGGTTTTCCATTACCATGAAGGTTAAGTTAGATAGGTAGAAAAAATGGGGATGTTAAATTACCAGAGGGGAAGTTGAGACATGATTTTTTGGAGCTAAATTGTTTTTTTGCAGGTAACAGTTCAACCTTGCAGAGCTTTTCTCCCGAGTTGGTGAAGCAGGCGAACCTCGAGGCAGGATATGACTAGTCAAGTCATTCTATATTACCTGTATTGAATTCAGGGTGATTGTAGATTCTGTATCAAAATCAACTTGATATGATAGTAGCATATAGTAGCTATCAGCTTGAAACATGTGTTTACTTACAAACTTTGTAGCAAGATATTTTGAAGAACAACTCACTAGCTTTGGATAGCTTTAGCATTTTGTGAGGTGGCAGCCTTTTCTTCTGGTTTTTCCGGTCATGGCGATGCACATCGCCCTGGCAGAGAGGCAAAGACTTTGAAATCCCATAGCATCCATGGGACTGGTATATTTGCCAAATTCAAATGTAGGAACATATACCATACATGGTGATATTGCCGCCACAAAGCGTTCCTGGAGGCATGGGCGACACAGTGGCCCTTGTGGCAGGCTGGAAAGACTTCGGAGTTTCACCGTGTCACCACGTGAATCTTGCGATTTTTTGTCATTATCAACATGACATGACACTACAGATCTGATAGCAAGGTGCTGGGTCGTATCCAACAGCGTATGGACTGGGCAGCCAAATTCGTTTCGCACTCCGGTTTGAGGTCTAGCAGACAACGAATAATGAATATCATATGGTAGTATCAACAACTCCGTAGGAAAGAGATAGGAAGATACTTTGAGCCAAGTACAATCTAGCACACATCAGGTCTACAGCATTGTGATGCAGTGTATGGCTTGGTGTTTCAATAAGCCTGCAGGACTTGTTGCAAGATCCTGTCTCTGGTTCACCAGGTCTGGAAGCGAGTTCACCTGTACGGTTTCTGGATTTTCTGGGCCACACAGCTGTGATTCAGCTATCCCTAAGGGACAACAGTGCTGCCATCGCTGCAGCATGCCATGGGCTTCGATGACGAGGTGAGATCAGGACCCAACCAAGACTTTGATGATGATATCAATGAAATTAAATCTTGTTTTTTATGATTGGATTGGACAAGATTTTAACAAATTTAACATATTACTTATCTATCAAGATTTGTTTGTGATATTTGCGGATGAAGCGATGGATCTAGGGGTTGACATTGGGACATCGAATCGTGTCGCCAAGGCTTGGCGTTTGGTTCTCAGAGAGCTTGATACCGTGTCTGCACAGGTCTCGGCCTCAGGGGAGTCTTGTGAAGAAACAGAACTTTCGATTTTAGTATATGATTGCTTTTCAATGTATAATAATGTATACTATACATGTCGTTTATAAGATATAATTTTCATATATTCACAATGTTACATGCACACTACTAATATAATATCTACGTGAATGTATAGGTCTTTAAACCTTACAGCTAGGTCAAGGCCCCTGCAGCCCTGCGAGAAAGAGTGCGGTGCATCTCTGGGTGGTGTCCTCAGAGCCTTTGCAATGCCTTAGGGGATTGTACAAGCACGCATCCGAGGTTGGAAATGCATGGGAATGTTATGTTATGGAATGGAACACAGAGCTCCGTCTTTGTCACAAAAGTAATGCAAAAATTCAGAGGTCCCAAGAGGCATCTCTTATCTCTCATCACTTGTGAGATCTGCTTGCAAAGGACCAGTTGTGCTGCAGAATTTTTTGCAAGGCCAGTCTGAGCGCGCGGTGCGCCGTTACCTGCTTTTGCTTTCGTGGGGGGTCAGTGCACTTTGGAAACATATATTTTCATTGGCCGATTGCATAAATTGCATACTGTGGACTTATTGATGCGGACCTGCTGCTTTCACCATCTCCAGCCATTCCAGCTTCGCAGGCTGCACACAATGCTTTTCTCCAGTGAGAGGCTTCCACTACGCGATCAGATCTTCATGTACAATGAGGACCCCTCTTTATGAATGACTGTTTTTGCTGCTTTGCCAGGAACAAGAGGTGGGAATCGAAGTGTGAGATTTGATGCAAACCCTTTATCCAGTCTTTTCCAATCTGCAATAAATTGAGAGAACTGCATCATAGAGGTTCAAGAAACAAGATTCACACAAAAATAGTCAAAAACATGTCATGGGACAAACATACAAAACATACCTTACAGCCTTGCATCGTATGTTACATTACTGTCAGGTGTTTTGGTTTGGTGTCCGAAGAGTATGATGTGGGTTACCATCGGTCCCAGGATTCCATCTTGCCAGAGTACATGGTCCGAAGCAAAAGGATGAACTGGAGATCACAACTCAGATAAATCCAGTTCTGCATGTCATATTCAATGGTGCAACATGTCCAATTCTAATGTTTTCTTGTGGGTTTTTTGTTTGTTCCTCTTGACTCATGCTATGTTCTGACATCTGAGATGATGTGAAAGAAATTGAGTACGACTGGAAAGAAATGGTGGAGGTGGTACACCTCAACGTTTCAATTCGAAAGCAGATCCACGAGTTGATGGACAACCATGGGCGCCCCAGCATTCTTGGATTCCAAAAATGGTGACAGGCGGTGAAAGCTCGAATAGCTGAAGGCTTCGCAGTGCTGCCCGTGTTACCTTTGTTGAGTTTGCAGTCGTTTTTTTTTTCGTATTTTTTTAAAAGCCAGGTCGAGAGTTGACGAGGGAGGAGCAGATGCAAAGCTTGCAGCCGAAAGAGCACATCTTGCAGGTCAGTTTCAGCAAATATCAGCAGATAGCATATTGGTACAAGAGGATAGGCTGCTACATGATCAAAAATGACATAGATATATAGAATGCCCTCCATCTCAAGTAGGTACCGTTGTACTGTATCATATTCTTGTATTTCTAGTAGAATGTTCTTGAATGCGTTTGATCTATAGTCTATTGCCACACGAGATTGTACACGTACAGATCCGCATCGTTATATCAAGTCTCGATGTATCGAATTTGAATCAGCATTCTATGATGTTTTGACAGGTGGACCGGATGCAACTGGCTCACTTTATCTTGGAGGTTGTGGATTTTTTTGAAAAACCTCTCATTTAGACCTCTTCAAAAATTGTTTGAAAAAGTTTCAGGTAAAAGACGAAATCCTTCGAGAAGGACCATTGTCGAGGTGTTTGGATGGGACCTTAGGATTTGGTTCATTTCTTTTAGCTACACCACATTGAGCCTTGAGCTGTTTAACTGATCGGTTCCCCCGAAAAAGGGGGGGAGGTCATGAGCATCATGAGCCATGAAACTTGGATGTTTATGAGGAATGGGATCAGCCCATTTTGCTGGTTGGTGCCTTTGCAGCGGGGAGACTCAAGTGACCTCGTGAAGCTGTTGGTACCTGGCTTCAAGACATAGTGACAGTAGTGATTGGGGAGCTAAACAAATCCTTCAGTCAAATAAAAAGGGAGTTGGAGCGAAATCATCATGACGGGGTTGCTATGTTTTTTTTCCCCGGTAAAGACGGATCAGATTGGAAATGTTTGCTCTACTTCCAATTCAATATATCTCTCACAAGCGGATGTCCCCCACAAGTGGATGTCCCTCACAAATACCACAATCTCGCGGTCTTGAGGAGTTTTGTCGCCACATAGACCTCTACTCCTACTCCGAGTCGGCTTCCCAGAAGTTCAACAGCAAAGTCGGCTTCTTGACATTGTCACCTAAAAGCAGGATCAGACCTGGTACCGTGCAATTCACACAGTTCAAACATCTTGGAAGCATATCTTTGGTGTTGCGGCTTGGGAGCAAAATGCAGGCCGCACCCCAGCGAGCCTCGACTTGGATTGTTTCTTGGCGGCTTTGGAAATCCTTCTCAAGCTTGTCGAACTGGTGAACAAAACCAGTGATTATGAAAGTCTCCAGCAAGCTACGAAGCATTGAAAGCTCGTTACATATCCCACCCACACGCTGCAATGGTTCCTAGGCCAGGCCGCAAGGAGTATAAGTCTGGAACCATCCATTACTGGGGTGACATGGAGAGACCTGAGAATTTCAGTACCTTGAAGAGGATTCAGTGTCAGGTGGTTGATGTGGTATGTGGATGGCATGTATGACCTGTCCAATCAAATCATGGCATCAGATCGGATGACAAAACAAGCAAAATTTGGGAGACATGTGAAACTTTTGGGTTCGTTTGACTGCCCATGTTGCATGGTTCAAAGCTCAGAAGATTCAGAAGACGCACTGATATAGAAAAGATGCAAACGATATGCGAACAATAGCGAACAATGCACACTGCACACATGCAAAAAAGCAGTAAAAGGATGAATCCATATGACATATGAATCCTAAGGTTAGCCGAAACTTGGCTGGAGTGTTGTATAGATTCCACGTTCAAATTTGTATCAACACTGACGGCTGTGTCTCGATACATGTTTGACACTGAGCTTACGTCATCATATGTATGTAAATGGTTTAGCTGCTGAGAACTGTGCGATGTTGCTTTGAGAACAGCATAGTACAGTTGGCCAAGCATGTCGACCTTTGCCGGAACAGTGACAGCTGTAAAAGGCCGCTATGGTTTTGTTGAAATCGATCAAACTGGTGAAGCGGTTCTTATTTTGCCAAAAAATTGTCATGACTGGGATGGTGAGCTACCCTGGGCTGGAACCCGTGTGATGCTGCAGGCCGAACCCAATCCCACACAGGGGAATTGTCAAATGAAGGCCACACATGTTTGGCAGGAGCCAGCGTCTCGAGACTCAAAGAAGTACGGCCAGGGATGGGAAGACTTTAGTGGCAAACACACAGGATACGGAAAAGAGAAAAGAAAATGGCAAGATTGGAGTCAAAATGACTGGAAGCAAGAGTCGAGTCAAAATGACTGGAGTAGCTACTCAACTCCAACCCAGAAATTCTATGGTACCATGGACAAGGATTTAGGACAGTATGGCTGGATCATGCAAGATGCTCAGAATGGTGGTGAGCCCTCAAAAATGTTTGTGCTACCTTATTCCTGCCCTGATATGACCCTACCTCCATTTGGAACCCGCGTGGAGTTTACAGTGGTCACGGACCCGAAGACCGGAAAACCAAGAGCTGAAGATGTTGTATTTGAGGGTGCTTCTGGCAACAGCAAGACAGACCAGTGGAATCCACTTCCTGGTCTTCCTGGTGAAGTTTACACTGGCACATTTTGCAAAGAGAGAAACACCTTTGGCTTCATCAAGCCCGACCAGGAATTTTCCGAGGAAGTCTTTGTTTTGCCATCTGCATGTTCTGGCTTCTTCAACAACTTTCCTCCACTGGGCACCCGTGTAAAGTTCACGCTTCAACCCAACAAAGACAAGAACTCAATGATGGCTTGTGAAGTGACCGAGCTAGATGAAGGAAAATCCACATTTTCCCGAGAAATGCGCAAAGGCATCATGGAAAAGAACCTTGGCAACTATGGTTTCATTAGGGATGGTGAGGAGGCCATCTTTGTGTTGCCAGGTTCCTGCAAAGGCAAACAGATCTTTGAGCCCGGTACATACGTGGTGTATCGTAAGGTCCCCTGTATGAAAACGGGTGGAGTTCGTGCTGAGTCTGTTGAAGTGGATTCTCATCCACCCCGGTTACCTGAAGCTGTAGCTTCACTGGAAGCTGAAGGTTCAGCATATGCGCCTGAGGAGACTGGCCTCAAAGGTGTTGTTGTATCTACAAAGGATTCTTATGGCTTCATCCAAGTGGAAGACAGTGACACTAAGGTCTTTCTTCATATCAGACAATGTCCAGGTCGGACCTTGCCACCAGTCGGAACTGAGTTGCAGTTTGACAAAACTTTGGATCACAATCGGCTTAATGCCACAAATGTCTCTATTTTATTTACTCCTGAACCTCCAGAACCAGCCGAACCAGATGAAGGAGAGCAACAGGGTGAAGAGGAAACCATGGAAGACCCGTGTGAAGAGGAAATCATGGAAGACACACCTCCAGAGCCAGAACTTCCTCGCAAGGCCAGATCTAAAAAATCTCCAGAGGTTGCCATTTTATGGAAGAGATATTGTGATGAGAATGCTGAGGGTCTCTATGATCCATCAGAACATTCGGCCCTCTTTCTCAGAGAATTCCTCCATGCTGTGCTGCCTGGGGATCTTGCAAATCCCGCTCCGAAACGTCAACGAACCTGAGACACAAAGCTTACCCAAGTTGAGAACAAAGAAAGGCAGTCAGCTCTCCAACCATTCCAACTGCTCTTCAAAGCTCAAGCGTGTCTCACAATTTATGCTTCAACAAAAAGCTGAATGAAAGTTATATGCAGTGATGAACTTGTCAAGCTTTCTCATGTGCATCAGCCCAGCGGCTATGAGGTGTCGATCCTGGTTCTATGGACCTTATTCTTTGCCCCTTCATTTTCGAGCATGTTGCCAAACCATGGATGGCTATCAGGACGCTGCCTCGGCTTTTCTAATGGCTTGGTGACTTTATCAGACAAGTTCTGTCAGGACTTTGGCTGACACCTTGCGTCCAGGTGGTTTTGTCGTTTGGGCTGCCAGAAACCCAGGTGTGACATTCGCCCCAAGGCCCGCATCAATACATTGGAAGGGTTTCCAATCAAACTCACCCACTCCAGTGTGAAGGGTTGAAGATGACTGCCAAGGCCCCGATGTTCCAGCGCTACCATGGGTCCGGCACCTGACATACACCGACCGCTGTACCAGGTGATATGTGAATGTTGCATTTGCCATGCTCGCGTATTTGTGTTCATGGAATTTCAAAGAATTTCATATAATTTCATAGATTCAAGCCACGCCAGATTTCATTTAATCCATCGTTTTTTGTCCCTGCATATCAGCGGAACAAAAGCCGGTTGCGGGAACGTCTCAGAATTGTGGTCCCCAAGTCTCCCAAAAGTTAGCGTTTTCAGGCACAAAGTTGGATCCTGACAGTGTCTTTCCGCCTAAAATTAGCCATTTTGTTGCCCCTCACAGCGTTTTTCCCGTTTGAAAAGATCGAGGTCACCCCATGACTACTACCGCTATACCCCCAATGGGGTCAAAGCTTTGGCGGAAGAAGCAGGACTCGAGGCGACTTGGCGTCATCTTGAGATTTTTTGGTGCGTTTTGGATGGTTTTGGGCCCTTGGGGATCATCAGCCAATGGTGTTTGTTTCCAACAACCAATGTTGATTTTTCGTGGGAATCAACAACCTACATATAAACAATTGCATGTTGATTCCCAAGAACCAGGTCAATATTACGAAAGCCACGGCATGTTGCAACCAACTTTTCTTTTCCGACCTTGTTGCACAGGTGGCAAGAATTTATGCGCCCGGGGATCTCTCTTTGGTGAATGGAGACTCTTGTTTGCAAAGCTTTACGGCGGTACGCTAATTTGATGTTTGACGCTGAACGAAGTTTGACTGAATGTATCTGTATATTATATAAGCCGATATGAATTGCAGCTGAAATTGCAGACTGAAGTGACACAGCAAGCTGGTACAATCTTCAGCAGCAAGCTGGAAGAAGCAAGCAGAAATAGTTTCTTTTAGACGGCTCTTTTGGCGTAGGAAATGCAGCAGAAAGTTCTGTTTTCGCGCAACACTGTGGAAGCACAAAACCTCAACCAGTATCCCCACAATCCTTCCTGTGGCTCAGACATGAGGTTCTTATGGGGATGCTGCTGCCATACTGGTCTGAAGACCAGATTCTTCGCGAGAGTGAATTGGTGGAGAGGGATACTGCTCCAAGGCCTTGACAAATCGTGTTGGATTGTCATCATGGTCATCCAATAAAAACCTAATACTATTTTCCTGTGATAGAAGCACTTCACCTGATTTTTTCCGGTGATTTTTGGGGTCAGGTATCCATTGAATGTTTTCGCTCTCTTACGAAAGTCTGGACCTTGGATACCTTGTCATGTCGGTGGCACAGCTCGCAGTGCTGTTTCTGAAGGCCTGGTGAGCGACCAGATCCATGGTGATCGATGATCGCCTTGGGCGATGTATCAGTAATGCTAATGTCTTCCGCCGAATGCGATTGAGGGGCATTCAAAGCTGCGGTCACCAAAAACCAAACACGGAGCCAAAAGGGAAAATCAGGGAGTTTCTGCAAGTTTCCATGCAACGTTTGGTGCTGAAGTATAAAGTCATGAGTCATGTTTTGCATATATCTTTCAGAACAAGACTATGATGTGAGACAGCGACCATCATGACCATCAATGACTCAAGATTGTGTGTTGAATTGTAGTGCAGGTCCTTGAAGAAAAGGACTTCTTGTTCAGGACAAGTCCAGTTGACATGACTGTGGAGCTATGGATGTTGCATGTTTACAATTGAATGGAACCTGTGAAGTATTGCAACATCTCTGTGCGGAATATTGTGGAATATTGTGGCATATCCCAGGAATCTCTTTCGCACCAATCAAGCGTTCCGGCCACAACTTCGGGAGGTGCCAAAACATGGCACATCCTTTGAAGACCCAAGTTTCTTCATCAAACATATCCAGGTGGCCACCAAGTGGCCCGATTTCTTAGATGGCATTTTGTCGGAGCAGCTCAGCTTTTGTCACAAAAAAAAAGAAAAACGGACAGCTTTTTCACCGAAGTTGGTAACCTGGTAACGTTGATGGTTTCTTCTTAGGCCGCGGATGTCGACGGTGTTTCAGATCAGTGTCTTAAGGTGGATCCACATCATGAGGTTAGTTGAGTTGTCATTTTCCACGTGGACTGGTAGTATTTTCCTTATTTGCCAGGCACAAGGCCTCGGGGCGGAGTCTGGTGGTGGCCAATACGCCCCGAGCTTATTTGGTGATATGATAGATGAAGAAGGTTGATTTGTTAATATTTCACAATGTAAGCATTACTTTTGCATACTTTTTTCAATCTTTTCAAGGCACCTGTTCTACCATCCCAATGCGAGGCAACTGGGGACATGGAACTTTGAAAAACCTAAGAGGTTTTCCTAATTTGGTTAATAAACATCTGTGCAATGCCTTGTATATTCTTGGCAGCAGGCTGTCAAAACATTTGCTGTAGCTAGGGGCGGTGTTCATACCTTTTAGACTCCAGGCATATTCGCCTCCTTCAAGTCATGTGTATGCTGGGACAGGCGTGGACAATTTCAAAAGGGACTTTCAGAGGGGTACAAAATCACCTTTTACCTTCGGTGAGTCCAGGTACAGGAGCTGAGAGAGAAGTACCAGTCTGGAGGTGGAACATCAGTGGTTAAACCTGGTCCCACCAGTGGCTAGATACAATAATACCATGGGGAGGTGGTTCCCCTGTGGCAGGTGTGCTTCCTCATGTCATTTTGGGTGGCGACTTGAACTGCTTGCCAGAGACTGGAGCAGTACAGGTCCAAGGTGAAATTAGAGTGTGATATGCCAGATTTGGAAGAGTTCGGTGATTTGTTGAATGCCATTCGATTTTGGCTGAACCATTTTGTTGCCCACGTGTTTTCTGGGTGGAATAGGGACCGCTCGGGACTAGCGACCCTGGAAGTTGCCTGGAACTTCTTTGCCATGAGGTGCAGTTGCTGCTGAAGGGAGAGGTAGCCAGCGACCATAGTGATTGGGAAACTTCCTCACAGGCCTGTTAGGGGTGGGCAAGATATTGTGCCACAACGTGCCAATGTTGATGTTTGATTCAACTGGTATTCACATGTTCTTTCGAACCATCTCATTTACCACTTTCCATTTGCATGAATTTGATCCAAACCGGGTCCTTTTGAACACCCTGTCTTCTGCTTGTATCAAGTACATGTGAAACTGCATCCTCAACTCTCAACTACACTTCGCTGGAAGGATTGCAGTCTTGAGATGTCTCCAGTATTTTCTCATATTTTCTCAAGTAGAAGAAGCGAACCATAGTGACTTATGGTCAATGTCAATCTGCGTGGTTTATGTTTTTCTAGCATTAACCGCTCCTTACTAGACGCCAGAATACCCTTCAAGAAAACAACATCTACAGTACTCAATATATATGTATATATGTATATTATAATCTATAATTATATATATATAATCTAAACAAATCCCAAAAAAGCCTACTGCAAATCACAGCAAGTGGTTGCACCACCATTTGTTTCCCTTTTCTCATTTCAGTTCGCTTGGCGAGACGAGGAGGTCCAGGATGATGAGGCCAGGGTACTAAGGACTTCAGTAGGAAGAGAAATCCAAGAAGTCAAAGGTATGTCAAAGCTATTGGAATTCAGTTGGAATGTCAGTGTATTAACCGCCCACCTCAAACATCTCACTTTAGCAATGTGTTTTGGTGCCAAACTGCTGTGAGGGTGAGGACTGCACCCCATCCCGGCCAAGCACTTCAGTTCCCTCCATGGAGGCAACAGAAAGGAGCAAGATTTCTTAAACCATTTTTTTGCTCATATTCAATCATATGGTCTCCGTCATGCGCATGCATAGGCAGACGATGCTGATGTTGTTGAGCCACTTCAACAAGAGCATTGGCAGCAAGGCCTTCCTTTCATGCTCAAAAAAATCGACTCAAAATTGGTGGGAAAAAACATTTGAAAATCGATCAAGGTCTGGTGTCTGAAATGAAAGACAATGTGTTTCAGAACTGCTTTTCAGAGGTCGTGGAATTGCCCTGCGCAATCCTCTGGGAAAATTGTTGGATGCGTGCCTTAGCTAAAATGCGTTCTTTTTCCAAGACCGCAGCGCTACCTTGTCAATGCCAGAGCTCCAAGGTATGCCAACACTCCGCAGCCCTTCACAAACTATGTCCATGACTTTCGCGGAATACTGGACTGTAGAGTGGAATTTCCTCTCATCCAACCTCACCCTTTTTTTATTTGTCGTGGGATGTTGTCAGTTTTGTTGCAAAGAGGACTACATCCTGACTGATGAAGGGCTTCATGCTGTTAGCTGCTTGTCTCCGCCTCAGAGCCATTCAATGGGAACCAATCCATTCGATCCACAGCTGGTAGGCAGGCACCAACAGAGCAGGACTTGGAACAACATGGAGGACTTCCTAGTGTCGCCAACTTGGGGTGATTTTGGTGAAAAGTTCCAAAGTTGTCACAGAATGGGAAATTGGGAACATTCAATGATCACAGGCAGCATTGAAACTTTAGGAACGCTATGAAAATGAATGAACATTATATCATGCATTATATATTGATTGTACATTCATATGTATATATATATATATTATATTTATATATAAACATATTTTGAAATTATTGTACCATTTCAACAAGCTTTGCCGTCTTTACCAATTGAGTGATGGAACGACGCCCTTTGTGGATGTGGCGCAGACACCAGAATCAGTTTCATTGGCTGAGGTCCTTCACCCGAGTGACCATCTATCGATTGCTGCGGACTTGTGTTTCAGGATAAATCGGGCGAAAGGTTCACGACTTGGTCTTGGTGTTGGACGTATCTTTGACAATGAGAATACAACAAATCATTCAAGAAAACTCAATCAGATACAGGCAAAATCGAGGAAAAGGTACAGCCCCGGAAGGAACAGAGTAACCCGAGTAAACCCCTAACACGCAACCAATCTGCAGTTTGCAGATTGCTCAAGTTACCCTCCGCCCGTTTGGGCAGGAACAGTTGATTGCGTTGACCAACTCTGCTGAGACTCAGATCTGTTGCTACGTAGAAAGTGCCCTCCATGGTCAAAGTACATGTGTGCGTAACCTCGTATGCTCCAAGTCGAACAAGCAAAGTGCGGCTTGAGCAAACAAAAAGATGCTTGTCATCATTGCTGTATGACTGTATGATGCTCTATATTACCCTTGTTCTTGCTTTGGACACTTGATATGGTTGTCACATGTTGTAACGTTTGAATTTGCAGAACGCAATGGCCGATACACACTTGCCATTGCACCCTTTGGCTCTGAGTAGATGAGTAGACATTGATGGTGAAGCACAGAATGTGGCTTGGATGAACCAGCTTGTATCATTCTCCAACTTGATCAGACAACGCATGAAACCCATCCCTATGGTCATCATCACCACCACCATCATCATCAGCATCCATGCGTTCAGATTCTCCCGCAATTTAGATGTGTTGCGATTTCGTTGAGCCGTTTTCTTTAGTGGGCAACTGAGGTCATAGCAAAAAAGGGATGGCCCTGCACCACCCACTCCAACAAGTACTCCAGGGTGCCCATACCGAGAGAGTGCTGTTGGAGGGGCCTCCAGGCCAGATAAGCGGATGAAAGTGGTTGATTCTTTGGAGTTTGCAATCAGTTCCAAGCCTTTTCGGTAATGCGAAGCTTGTTTCTTCCAGGCTTGGAACAATCCAGACAGCCTCAGGTCGTCGATGAATTCATGTCTCAGGAGAGATTCGACACCATCACTGTGCGATCGACATGACCCATGAGAAAAACATGTTTTGTGCGTTTTATGGACCTTGAAGCACGTTCCCACAGGAAATGCTGAAGTACATCAGCCAAAGAGTTAATTCCATGCTGGGACACGCAACAACACTGTCGGAATCGCAGGCGATAGTCTAGTGAAGAACTTGTGATGACTTATTTGGACGAGAGGATGTCTTTTGGGTAATTTGAGTATATATTTTCCAATGTTTTCCATATTTTTCCACTTTGAGCTTGAAGCATGTCTGGAGCCTTCCAGATTTGTCGAAAATTCTTCCGGAAGGTTCGCGCGGAACTGCGGCGGATGCAGCCATCCTTTGTTGCAATGAAGGAAAAGGCAGGAGCACGGGCATGTCACCATGGAGAAAGGGAAGTTGGAGTAAAGTTGAGGTAGACTCTCACTAAGCAGTGCAGAAAAAGGAGCTCAATCCACTGAGTCACACTTGGGGTCACCTTGACATCTGACCCCATAAATCAAACGTCTTCGAGAAAGAATGGAAAGGCTTTGATTGAGTCGCATATTGCTGTCATGTTAGCAAATGAAGAAGGGCAGTTTCTTGGTTGAAAATTCATGAACATTCTACACGGCTGCAGATACAGCGAGTGGATATGCTGCTGAGCGCCAAGGTGGGGCCAATCCCACTGATCCAAAATTGTCATCCGTTGTGAACCTTGGTCCTCCATAGTCATTTTAACAAAGCTTCCATGGTTACAATGACTAAGATTTTTGTAATTCACAGTGTGCACTTGTGCATCAAAGCATCTTAACCTGTTGGTTTGCAGGTCAAGGGCAAAGAACCCGTCTCCCAGGACTGGTTGGTTTCAACGTTCAAGCACAACCATGAAACTTCAACAGCACTTGACACACATACTGTGTTAGCATTCATGGAGACAAGGGACATATCATAATTGAATCTGTTTGGAGCTGTTTGGAGGCCTTCAGTGGCCTTGATTACTCTAAGGCTTCCTTCCATTCATTTGTTTAAGAGTATATGAAAACTTTGTTTGTATTTTACGAAAGCCAGCCGGTAGGCTAGGCGTAGTTTCACCTTGCGAACGAAGTGAGAATTAGGAGGGGGTGTGGGGGAGGGGGGTGGTTGACATAGGGGCCTTTTTTGGCAGAAATAGGAGGTGTTTAGGGTGGCGGTTTTGAGTGTCTGGCAGCCGTTTGTACCACTAGGCAATTTTGGTACGGTGCGTTGCGGTCAGAGGCTCGAATCCACCCTGGTCACGCGGCGGTTATTTTCGGCCACGTGTGGCAGCTCGAAACGGCATACCGCACCGTGTGCCATTTCGTCTGCCCTTGGCCGACCTTCTCTCCTTGTCCAATCTGCTACCTTCTGGGCCATGTGTGGCAGATAGAAATGGCACACCACACCGTGTGCCATTTGGTCTGCCTTTGGCCGGCTTCTTTTCCAGGTACGTTACGTCCTCTTGGCGTGTCAGCACCCCGAATCTGCCGCGTTTTCGCTCAAAAGAAGGTAGGCATATTTGATAGATGGGATATGATAGGATAGTCTATATTAGATATCATTTTTCTTGCGGGCTTGACAGAAAAGACGCGTGCTGGCTTTCGTTCACCCCCCTCACAGGTTGTTTCTTGTTAGTGGAACGGATCGGTGACAGATCGAAGCCAGGAGAACTTGGACAGATTTCTTGCCAATATCGATCAGCGCAGAGAGCAGGAGCTTTCCGTTCTAAAGGTGTGGTGCGGGGTGCCTTTAAAGGAACCCAATGGTGAGGAAGAATGGACATGCAGCCATCGGATGAACCATCCCTGCAAGCCGATGATCTAAGCCTTGCATTGCCTGCCAGTTTGACCTTCATCGCACCATCATGGGCCACAACCACAATGCAGACCTCATGGCGGATCACAAGGCACTGTTTGTCACCGTGTTGGCCAAGATAACTCTAAATATGCACGTATATGAGGTTTTAACTGTATCCGAGTTTTTATCATCGTATGTCGTCTTAATATTACTCGGCAGCTCCACGGAAACAACTGGGAATGTCGCATCAATCGATGGCAGATTCGAAGAGACCTGATTTTGATGAAATTTTGGTCGGAGAGTGTTGCAACCAGATTTTTTTTTTGCCTGCTTTCATTTGTATTCATTTGTATTCATTTGTAGTGCACAGTCTAGGAGATGTTTATCGTGCCATTTTTTTGATCTCTCTTGTAAATCAGCTTGATCAATGTAGAGTAGAGATATGCAGCGGTTCTGTTGTAGGTTTGTTTTTTTTAAACATCTGCTCCATGAAAGGCCGCGATTGAAGTGATTGAAGGAATGACAGAGGAGCTCCGAGAGGCCTGGGTATAGATGATGACAAGCTGAGCTTGAATGGTGTCGTGGATGCAAAACGAATATAAACAGATTCCTGTATTGTAGACTTCACTGTTGACAGACGAGAAACTTCAGATGAGTTGTTGCTGAAAAGGATATTGGGATTTTTTCAGGACAGGCCGGACAAGCCAGCGCTGGCTCACATGTAGGGTGCTCTCAGTCCCAATAGTCCCAGTGTTGCAAGATCTGCCGGCTGCTGCAACTGTTGAAAGAAGGCACTCTCTGCAGCTTTTTGACCTTTCCAAAGCTAGCAAAGATCCATGTTCGAAACAAGGGGCAGCCAAGCTCCCTTTCTTGGTGGTTGGAATGGAGCTAGAACAGATCAAACAAATCCAAGCAGCACACGAACGAGAAGGGGCAAGAAATCAAGACGGAGACATTCAAGGTGTGCCACCCACCATCATGCAACCAAACTATACGATGCTCTGACGCTTTTGGCAATGGCTCTTGACAACCCAGCCAAAGCAAAACAGGCTGGAGTTGAGTGACTCAAACGATACTCAAACACTCCAGAATAGCAAGTACAGCATGGTAAAGGATGGTAAATCTATGTAAATCCAGTTCATTATGAGCCACAGGTGCGAAAGCGAGATGCAAGTCCAGCACCCAAGGCATTGCACTTCGACCACCTAAGACTTTGGATTTTTCTATTTGTAGCAATCTTGGTGCTATCTTGCAGGCATCCAATGAAGCCAAGCAAACAAATGGTGTTTCCAAGGTGCGACATTGATTTTGAAACCTTATAATCCGATGTAACCGATTTGCTTGGAAAGGTGGCTGTGAAAGCTCCAAATGAAAGTCAATGGTTGAAAATGCTGGGCTGGAACCTCGCAATGCAATTCAAATTTGCCATTTTGTGCCATGGGTTTAGAGTGTGCACATGATTAAAACCATTGTGAAGCATGATCATACCACGCGATAGCACATGAAATATTGTTTGCTGAAATCGTTGAAAATGCCTTGAAACTTCCCGACACTTTGAGTTTCACTCAAGGATTTTTCTCCTAGTCTCCACACAGCTCATCATGATCATCTACACAAAGAGGCTGGTAGATTCTTGTCAAAGGTATGACAGAAAACAGGTGTTTGGGTCAGCGCAATCATTGACCCGAGCTGCTAGCTCATGATTTGAGTAAGTCAAAGAACAGTCCCAGCATTTGCTAACATTAAACATTAAACACTGACTTTGGAGTTGGTTATGAAGGGGTCCGCACAGAACTCAGGGACCACCGCATCCATCATCCACGACGTCAGGTGTACAACTCAGGCGCCTCTTCCTTTGCTTCTTTGCTTGGCGCAGTTTGTGGTTTCAACAGTTCTATCTGCTGTTGCCACTTGTCAGCGCTTGGAAGAAAACTGGTACTTTACATGTTCAATCAAAGCTTGCATTTGGCATTTGGGGTAGCACTATGTTGCCATTCAATCATTCATTTGTAAGGTCTCAAAGAAAACCAGGTTTATCTTCGCTTCCAATTGTAATCAGATTGATTCCTATAGTAACTACAGTAGCCCACTGTATATCCATCATTGGGTATCCAGCTGCTACTCAACACCTTTCAGGTTTTTCTTGACTTCCGATGTTGGGAAAAAATCCTCCAGGCAGTCGTTTTGACAAGCAGAAATCACCTTTTTGCCCCAAGAGAAGTGCTGCCGGACATATTGCCTCTGAGCGCTGTGTGTCTTGGAGATTGAAGAGCGAACGACTTGCCCTGCTTCTATCATACTAGTGTATCAGGCTAGGTATGGCTATAGGTGATAGGAGCAGTTTACATACTATACGTATTGCAAGATGACAGATTTGCAAGGATGTGTTCTTCATCTACATCATATCTCCACATGTGCGCATTCTAGGAAATTGAGCTTCAAATTAGGCGATTGCATAGTATCTTTGCACCTTTTCACTCCAAGATGATGGTAACATACAGCATGCTACATCCGGATGTGGTAGGTGGACAGGTGGCTTCATTCTTTTCAACGCAGCTGCCCTCCACATGAGCCCTGGCATGGTGAATGTGATCCGTTCTTTGCCTGCAAAATGGTAACCTTTCGGTGGACACTGGACACGTACAATTTACCGGCTGAATGGCGGACCTATTGAGCTGAGGTTGTATGGAGCCACTGGCCACCGTTTGTGTGGGTTTTGCTTTGGGCCATAAATTCTCTTGGCAAGTTCTTGTCACGCTGTTACCCATTTGCGGAGGAGTTGCTTGGTGGCAAAAAAAAACAGTGGGGGATACACTCACAGCAAAGACTTGAACATTTGTTAACGGCAACTTAAATGAATATCAATGTATGTCTCGTTGGTGGCAGAGGAAACCATCAAATCCCTGAAGGTTTGCATGTCAGGTTGCAATGGCATCATCCAGTGGCGGGAGTATGCCAAGTTCATTTGGAGTGTGTTTTGCTATGCTCTCGAACTTGGCGTTTTGCTGCAACTCAGATGCATAGGGTCCCATTCCCTAGCAGCGGTGGGGAAATGGGTGACACCATGGCACTTTCACGTTTCATTCATTTCGCAATGGAAGTTGGGAACTTTGAGTCAGTGATGCAGAATCTAGATTCTAGATGAAGATAAGTTTGACAGCTCTGTAGTGAACCTTCATATCCTATGTCAATTTGTCTTCAACCTTCTTGATTTCTTTGCATAGTCACGGACCTATTTGCTTGCCGATCAGCGCACACTACAGGTCGAACCTTCTGTTTGCAACGCCTTCAGCGAAACAAGCTCAATCAGTACCTTGGTGGTAAAGACCACATCAATGGCCCCCTCCATAAAGTTGCCAAGTTCGCATCCAATGGCATATGATGGCATATAATGGCATCCATTGGCATCCAATGGCATGATCATACCTGAGGCTAGATGATTTGGCCATTTTCTTCAATGTTTGTTGCATTTCTGCCCTCTTCTTACCTGGCCTGGAAGTTGTCCTTGAAGCCTCGGAGGTGGCAGAAATGGAGTGGTTGGGGCAGATGGATCTATGTATATATATATATATGAAGCAAGTTGTATATATCCATTGGGAATGGAATGGAATGACATGAAACATGAATACTTTGGGGAATGTTTGGTGTGATGTTTTGCGATTCTGGATGTTTATTTCCCGGTTACAAGGTGCAGCCTGCCATGCAAAACCTCCAGTCACGTGGTCGTCTGTGGAGTTTCGCATTTGAGACTTGAAGAAATTGCGAGTCGAGTTGTCGTGGTTGCAGATGTTTACACGACAGTCACCCAACATAGCTATGGAACAAAACACCATTCTTGATGGTATTTACAAGGAAAGACCGGGATTTTCCCGTGGCTGTCTTAGTTTACAGGAGGGTATATTTTAGTGTAGACTTGTTCATTTTTCTCAGAGGTTACTCCAAGCTGTCAGGACATGCTGGCCAGTAGTGTAGCTTTCTTCTTCTATCAGTGCCTCAGCTTAAGATGTGCTGAGACAGGTATCGAGTCGTGCATGATGAAAGCGGTAAGGGTGACGTTGTTTGAAGGACTTGGACATCGAAGTCTGATGGTAGCTACTGGCAAACATCAGCCATGTAGGAAGGATTTTTCAATTACTCGCAATTATCATATGTCTATACCGGTAAATACCGGTAATATATGCAGGTGATTGCTTTCCTGATGGTTGGCAAAGAATCCCAACACCCCCCGCCGACGTGCACAGGTTCGTCCAGCTGCTGGTGATGTCTAAACTAAGCCCTTTAGTCCCTCGGCTCGTATTGGTTTGTCATGGTTTGTCTTGCCATCTACCACTCTAGTTCTGCAGTTGCCAATTTTGTCCAACCCGAGGCCTTTTCAGTTCTGACTCCTATTGTCAAGGCTGACATCTTAAATCCTATTTTGATCTCTTGTCGGGAAGCAAATGGCCATATTTCTGTTTCTATCCTCAACTCCCTGACAGGCTTTCATGATCATCACACTGACAATTTGTTATGGAGACAGCATTAGCAGCCTCAGCGTGGTGTGCTCAGCTTCCGAAAGGGTCATGTTCCAGCGAGAATCGGATCATTAATCGATCACAAATCAGTTGTTATATCATATTCGCTTATATTGTATTGTCTTGTTATGTTCTTTGGGTAAAGTTGAATTCCGACAAATATCGACTGAGATTGAGACTGAATTTTGGATTGGCCCTACTTTTAGTGAAAGTGCAGGCAATGGGCATCGCTTTGTCTGTCGGTGGTGGATACCTCTTCACACGGGCAAAGACAGCACAGAAAAAGGCAGAAGATGCTGAAAAAAAAACTGCCTAGCCCTCATTATCCTCATTCATCTCACTCGGCCAAAGTCAGCCGCAGGTGCAAGAATTCCACTATTATATATTCCACCTACGACTCTTCCACACTATCTATGTTTGTTCATGTTTGCGCACAGTGATTCATAGTACTTGACAGATTTGTCAAAGTCACAGCCTGTCAATCCATACAGGACATCTGCAAAGCTCAGATGGCTATCCGTCAGATATTTCCACGGTCAGAAAAGTGCTTGGAATTTGCAGTGCAGTTGAATTACGCAAAACTTTCTTTCGTTGTGTTTTACCTCTTCGCAGCTGTTTGTATTTGATACAAAGGTGATAGAATTACGTACACTTATTATCATGTCATGCACTGCTCACCAAGCAGGCACTCCTCATATGACTACATTGTGTATACCAAGTATAACCACGCATATGACATACCGTATACTATTGTTTGTCTAGTTCTCGATATTTTCGCTGCATCGCTTGATTTGTTTCAAGCTTTGAACCCCTCAATCCGAGCTGAGGCACCGGAAGGAACTCATGCAGCACTTGATGCAGATTTCCGCGACGCTGGAGAGAACGCTTGCGGAACAGGTGCCAATCCTATCCAATCTTTGGGTTCCGCAGGGCTGGGTGTGAAATGACTGTTGGAAACAGCGACATGCTTTTCTTGCATGACTAGTGACATGTGACAACCATGCAGCCATATGCGGCCTTTCAGGAGCTTGATGCTCTCTTAGAGCGTGGTGAGGCGCTGTATCATGTGCGACAGACGACAAAGGAAGAGTCTCGCAAACTTGAAGTTGGACAGGTAATTTTGCAGCGAGCGAACAACATCATCGCATCAGCTGCAGCTACCATGTACCATCATCCGTAACTCAACTGAAAATTTCTAAAAGTACATCTTGGAGCTATTGGTGTGCTTTATTGCCTGTGTAGAATTATGAATTCCGCTCACTTTTGAGCTTCAACCCAAGGCCAAGCATACCACCAGGACATCCTGGCTTGGCTGCTCACATGCCACCCTATGGGGCACCAGATCCCTACATGGGTTTGCTGATCTCGTTTGAACTGTGTTCTGAAGATTTTTGATTGTTTTGATGAGTTATCACATTTATCACCAAGATTTCATAAAATTTCAATCATTGTGGAGTTTTTCTTGATGTGTTCAAGGAAGCATAGCTGGCATAGCTTTCAACGTTGCCAGGTGGTCATCCAGCGCATATGCTGGGTCCTGTTCATCCATGCCTCGGTCTTTGACACTTTGACACCCGTTTAACGCGGTCGAAACGCCTGGTAGTTCGGGCCAGGCGTTGAGAAGGTCATGCCAGGTATTTGTTAGATTCTATTAATTTACGTATGGATATCACAACATTTTATGCGACCATCATTGTATATGATTGCTACATATGACTGCAGTCGACTTTGGGAACAGTTTACAAGTCACATTGTTTTAGAGCTGATGTTACATTGTGGCTTCATGATCTGTCACATCATCTCTGGGGTAGCCAACTTAGTCAGTGCGCTGCTCTTGGAGCATTTGATGTTACCATTTCTTTTGGTGGCCGAATTTGAAGCGTTTCACCTTTTATCGTCTGGAAGATTAGCTTCCAATGAGCGTGGAAGCAACTCTTAAGCAGATGATGATAGGATGATTCATGACGATTTATATCAGTGGCCTGATTTCTGTTCATCTATTGCTCTATTACCTTATCTTCATTTCACAGCTCCTTGAAATGTGACAGAACCTGTCGGGATATCGGACCAAAAATGGAGCAAATCTTCGTCAAGGAGTCAAGGCAGTGCTTCCACATGGCAACCGCTTTTAGCTCCGATGAATCGACGAGCGCAGACAAGTTGGATTCAGGCAATATAATATGAGGGTCAGATGAACTGGAGATTGTGAAGGGTACATGTGCACACCTTGAATCTTGCAGCATTTCAGTATATTTCAATTTCATGGTGCGACTCATCAATCTTGAGAATAGTTTGTACTGCTGGAACATGCTTGAATCCAACATGAGCATTGCCGGATAGGTTTGACCTTGAAAAGTCCCGCGAGATTTTTGGCCACTCGCCTTCCTTTACAATTTCCAAGAGATGTTGTGATCCAGCTCTATTTGCATGTATCATCATGGGTTTGACCTAAAGCATAAGGCATTGTTTTTGTAGCACTTATTATATCAATCCTTCTGTTTTTTTGAAAAATGTCATATGTATTCATGTGTTTTGAATATTTCCTTTCAGCCTTTCTGCCTGCTTTTTTTCGGCTTACAAGCTTGACAAAATTCGAATCCAGTCCACATCGAGAACCACACTCAGCAAGCTTAAGTTTCTGTCTACTCTGCAGTTTCATCATAAACATATCATACAAAACAAAGATACCAACGATTTACTGTGGTGCACACAACCATTTTGTCTCCACTTATCTGTCCCTTTCAAGCGCTGCAAGGGTTCGAAGCCAAGTGCTTGACTCCGCTGTGGAATAATATAACAATGTCTCCATTGCATAGGCCTTATTGCCCGTAAATATCACAAGATACGATTTCTGTATACCTACAGGTGCCGCAGATATTGCCACGTGCAAGGCCATGAGACCCTTCTTCAAGCCAGATAGTGTGAAGCTCAAACAAACCGTGGAAACATTGGTGCCTGCATCATCCTTGCACGTACTCCTGGACGCTGGGAGTGTCTTGCTTCCTCAACTTTTGTCCACTTATTCCCAGTTCACATAAAATACATTAAAATACCAGTACTACTGTCCCTTCTGTTTTGCAAGCCAATGTTGAAATCTCCAATTTTTGAGCCAGCTCAATGAAATTTGATGGGATTTCTGTAGGCTGGCAGTTTCAAGACGTCACTTTCACCTAAGGTTGCAGTGTTGATGGATTGTCTTCCGCTGGCAATCCGCTGTCAAGAGCTTTTGATGCCCTGACAGCTGTGCGATTCTGAGCTTCAGTCTATCTTAGGCAGTGCAGAAAAGTAATGTGAGGATTAGATTGGTCAGATTATAATATGTATTCTATGTGTGTGTGGATATGCGTATATATTTTATATGAATGCAGCATACAATCGTATAACAGACAGCACGCACAATGACAAAGATTATAGATACCGTATAGGTCCTTGTGCTTGAGGAATGGCCACGTTTTTGTCCGCTTTTGTCCGAATTGTTCTGCAACAAAGGACAAGCATCATGCACAGCAATTGCGCGAGGGCTACCTTGGAGGAATGAGGCCCCCGTGGAAACCTCGGTATTTTGGTTGGACGTTGGACTGGACTGGACATTGCCAATGCAAAGTCCACCGGGGCGTTTCTTAGGATGGGGCCATTAGGTGGCCAGATGCTTGATCCCATGAGAGCTGCCGACAGGGACTTGGTATTAGCAATCTCAGCGAATTGAGCTGAAGTTGGTCTCAAGAACACTTTTTTCATCCTTTTTCTGTATTTTCTCATCTGATCTTGCATTGCGATCCTAAGGATATGGAGTCTGCTTGGCGAGATGCTGGGGCTGGGCCCATGCAGGGGCTGCATTGGCATGGTTGATGAATTGATGAATGTGATTTCGGCTTGACAAAGGCAAATGGAAAGGATTCCAAGCCTGCAATTTTGGCCAGGCCACGACCCATGGGTCCTGGCATGGGTGCTGCCATGTCAGACCAGTTTCGCCAGCACATGGAGGCAGCAGGGCCAATGGCTTCTGAGCATCTTGGCAAAACCAGAGACAGACACGGCTTTACATCTTTCTCTTTGCTTCTACGGTTCTTCAACACTTGGGTTTGTTTTATGTCAATAATTACAGAAACTCTTGGCATTTGGAGGTTCTGTCACTTTCAAAATCTTTCAAATTTGATGAAACATCGCTTGAACTGAGACCTGGTTTTTTCGATGGGCCAGAACCTCGAGGATTTCAACTCTCGGATAGTCAATATTCCTGGCCTTGCTTTGCATAACACATCAACTTCATGCAAGTTCATCAGGAATGTACAGTTTATGGAGATCTGAAACAAGGGTTCAAAAAGCAATCATGAAGATTCATGAAGTCCTTGAATCATTGTTGAATTGGATAGTTCATATTGATTGAAGGCCTGCACCTGTTCATATGCAGATGCAACATGCAGCTCACAGTAGTGAGAGCCTGAGAGTTTGAATGTGACACAGCCTAGCAACATGTTTGGGCAAACCATTGTGGCCTCACCAGATGTCACTAGAAATCATGCTTAATAGATGTCAAGAGTAGGGGGGCATCCTGAAATAATGAGCTTGATTCAACTTGGTAGATGAGTATTATAATAAGATGATAGTTTACAAGATAAGTTTTCACCACAAGTGAACTGAATTCCTTACGTGGAGAAGAGAAGGCAGTCAGTATTGAAGGATATCGTAATGTGCTATGAGTTTTGCTTCGAGGTGATTGGGGACAGGAGTTTGCTCACATCTCAGAAGAGTAGTCAGGACAATGGTTCAGCATCATTGGTTCCGTTAAGCAACTGAAGGACACACTATGTGTGTTGAAATAATGAGGCAAATGCTCCTGGTCCTGTCCAGGGCTTTAGACCCATGGTGCATGGTCCACGGCCACATGGCCCTGACTGGGCGATGGAGTTCTTTGGCTCAAATCTCCACGAAGGATTGTTTGAAAGTTTGAGAGTATGCCGAAACTCCCCTCTCGTCCATACCAATACTACATTTGCCCAATCATCTATTTGAGATCTAGATATACCGGATCAAAGCATTCCCGGACTTTTGTAGATGTTCCCTGTGACGATGCTTTCCAACCTTCTACACTGTTTGTGTTGAGCTTCCAGCCTTGGGTCACAAAATGCGGAACCCCGTCTTGCTTTGAGGTTCAAAACGCTTTTGCCTCGGAGCTGCTTCTTCCGTCCAAAAGTGACTTCTGACGGCTTGCCAGTTGAAAAAGCAGCTCAGGCAACAGAATGGTTCGATGGAATCAGCCTGGCAGGCACTGTGAGCTGCAACTCAAGATTCCGGACTGATAAAAACAAACCATGCACAGCAGAACACATTAATTACTATAGATAGCATGATAGCCGTCTTTTTACCAAGGTTTAGCTGATATCAGTCTTTGTGATTGTCAAACTTGCTACAGGCCTCAGCTGCACAAGGCCAGATGGCATCCTCTTCAATGGGGCCAGCCATGTTGGACACTTGGAAAACGATGATATCACCCGGTTTCCAGAAAACTCCACAAGCACAAGGTCTGGACCAATGGGCCCTATGATGGGACCAATGATGGGTCCTATGATGGGACCAATGATGGGTCCTATGTCTATGCATGGGGTGTAGAGCTTGGATTAGGAAACCATAGAGCTTTGGAAGTGGCACCACATGATCTAATTGCACCACCAAGGCTCCACGGCCTATGCTTGCTGCACGGGCGCCGGTGGCAGCAGCACCTGTTGCTGCAGACGCAGCTCCACAGGAGGTTCGGCATGCTGATGTACGCCTATCTTTGCATGCTACAGTAGGACGGTATTTGCCTCCTTTTGTATCTTAGACTCATCGAACCAACAAGATCTGGTGATGTTGATTGTTGTTGGCTATCCACAGTGAACATGACAAGTTTCATGAGCCTGCCAGGCAAAGGCGGAAACTGCTGCTCAAGACACGTCCCAGGCCGGCAAAATCTGCTGAGTGATTACATCGTCAGATTTGATTTAAAGAGCTCACGCTCCCTCCGCCTGCAGTCTGCTGGTTTTTTTTGGGGGTGGTGGGGTCGATGTTTAGGAAGGATCAAGAGGATCACGACATGGATCGAAAAAGTGCGAAAGCAACACTTCGTCGTGCCCGAAGCTTCCGAGCACAGGGCCCGTCGACTTCTATCACGGTGAACTCAAACATCAACACGCGAATGCACCGCGATGCGAACAACACTGGTCCAAGCTACATTATAAGGCCAAATGCAAAGATGGGTCTTGGGAGACAGTGTGAAGCCGGAAGGGCCGGATAAAGGGCAGCTTGGCTGGGACTAGTCCAAACAGTTTTATGACCTGCACTGCAATTTGAGCCATGATTCGAAAACAGGAAACCTGTTCACCTCTTTGGCGGGATAGGATTTAAGATGGAATAAACATGAATAAACCAACATTTTTCTCTTCTTTGATCGGAGGCGACGATGTGCTCTAAGAATCCTTCTCATGCTATTTTTAGAGTGGCCCTGTCACTTCGACTTCCTGCATCACTGCATCCTATGGAATCACAAGTGGCACATTTCCGTCTTTTCTATCGTTTGATTCATCCTCGGATCCTTTTGGCCGTTTCTTGCCAGCTTGGGCAAGTTCAGAGCTGATGGCGAGCTGATGACTCTAGAACAGGTGCCTCGTTATGGCATTGAGGGACTTGCGACTTGTTCCTTGCCCAACAAGGAAGAAGTAGTAGTAGTAGTAGTAGTAGTAGCAGCAGCAGCAGCAGCAGTAGCAGCAGCAGCAGCAGCAGCAGCAGCAGCAGCAGCAGCAGCAGCAGCAGGAGTAGTAGTAGTAGTAGTAGTAGTAGTAGTAGTAGTAGTAGTAGTAGTAGCAGTAGCAGTAGCAGTAGTAACAGTACTGCTACTACCATTTCCCGTGTTCAACTCTTTGCAACACGTCATGGTTGCTCGGGCTCATGAGTTGTAAGTGATCCACTGAAGGATTCCTGGTCGTCCAAACTGCAGGCAAAGGGTTTGGAGTTTGACAATGTGGAATTCGGTGGGGACATCTCTGCGGAGCAGTTGAGGAGACCTGAGGCGCCCAAATTTATAGACAACTAGAGACGGCCAAAGTTTGGAGAAAGATGGCGAACATATTTGTTTATTCAGCGCGATTGGCCTATCCTGCGACAAACACAACAATTCCCCCACTTGCGACTCTAAGACCTACCAAGCACTACTATACAGCGCTAGCTATTATTGAGAAACATTGCGTCTTGGAGTGTTCCGGCTGAGCAAAACCTATTATACCCGCATTCGTTGCTCTCGCGCCCTCATTGCGGATAGCCTTTGTGTTCACTCATTTCACTCAGGATCGAGTATCGATCCATGCTCGATCAGGTTGAAGAGGCTGATTTGGAACAGGCGGCCCAAATGGTTGACATGCCGAAGCCTTAACTTTTGAGGTTCGAATTGCTTTCAATGTTCTTCAGAACAAAGAAACGGGACACTTTGATTTAGCTGAGGCTGAGAAACAGCGGCAATCCTAAACTTGCCAATTCTCGATTTGTTAACTTCATCGACAAGGTGAGTAAGGCCAGGTGAAACACAATGAGATGATGCCATCGCAATCGTACCTCTTCTCTACACTGTGTTTTCTGTTATACCTTCCAAATACTTTGCATTGTCAGGGCGATCTCCAATTCAAGGAGAACACCGTTATAGATCGAGCTGGCAATCAAGTAGTCAAGGGCTTGGTCACCTTTTTTGGTCGGAGTGACATGCACCGGTTCTCAATACAAACGTTGAATTGCCTGAGGATTGGGAAGCGCTTTATGATAGCGATGTAGCTACTGCAACTGCTTCCGACCGCAACCATTTGGTGCCGCTGCCATGTTTTTCTTTGCATTTTGACAGCTGCTTAGTGTTTTTGCATGCATGAACCTGCCGCTTTGGGTTTTCTGGGCATTTTTTGGTTGGGACTGTCCACCAAAGGACTGTGTCTTTGACCGTGCTTCAGGAGAACTTATGGAAACAATCTGCTGATCCTGCTGGCAAGTTGCTGAGAGATATTCTTGCATTTGGATGAACAAAGTCTAACCAGTTCTTTTGAAAGGAGTGGTTGTTTGTTGACCCCCCAAACGACTTATTGTTTATATATTGAGGTATGGAAGATTTCCTTGCAGAAACCTTCAATCAATCTGATGCGCTGCGCTTTGAGCAAGAAGGTGCCAGAGCAAGGGATTTGGTGCATCGAGAATCTCTGAATGATAGTGACCCTCCTGTGATGCCACACGAAATGGTGGCTTAGTAGTGTAGGGGAATCATCCCCTTAAATTGGACATTTGGTGGTTGGCGGAGTGTTACAATTGACCACCAAACACCCAATGCTTTTGCATGGCGACTCCAATGATTTGTGATTCACATGTGCCATGTGCGCAAGAGCGATATTCACACTTTTTGTGATGCAGGAGACTTTGACTTTGGACCCAACTTCCTCAGTAGTCAGCGTGAAGCTCTAGAGGACCTCGACTGGAAGTGTGCATGTACTGGTCACAAGAAGAGTTAGATTGGAATACAACCAGGACGACTCCTCAATTTAGAAGAAAGTCTCTACCAATTTATGTAGAAAAAATCCTGCTTGCTTTCGTTGCTTAAAGTTATGAGCAGGAGAAATAGTCAACTCTCAGAAAATTCGGATGACTCCATGCCAGCTACCCTGTGTGCAGGCAGCCTTTGGTTCTCAAGAGGAGGACGGGGGAGAGCTGACAAAATCAATAGATAGACTGGTGTAAATGAGAAAGACAAGCATACAAAGGTCACTCAATATGACAGAATATATCCTCATATCAATGTGATATATGACAATAAATACAAACAACATCAATTGTTCTCTGACCTATTGAAATTTTGTGATTCTGATGTTTATTGTTTCGGTAGGTTGACAGGATCATGGACCAAATGATGGAAGGCCAGGTGCAGAGTTTTCCGCTGACAGTCTCCGGTTTTGCGGTTTGGTTGCTTGCGAGGTGGTATACCAGGTATGCCTGGATACGACCCTGGAACCATGAACATAGCCGCTGCCTTGAGAAGTAGATGTTACATCGACATGTTGCTCCCACTTTTTAGCTGCAGGTGCCAATGCGGCAACAAAAAGACATGTTGAGTTTTTCGTGCTTTTCAGGATGCCATCAATCGGGCGAGGGACTACACCTTTGCGGAAGAAAATCCATTTCGCCTCTCGCCGTGACAAGTGAAATTTGAGAACTTTGATTCAACTTCTGGGACAGGATTTCAACCACCATGTCAGCGCTTGGAGCAGAAACCCTATGAAACCCTGAGGTGAAGTCACTGATCCATTGGCAGAAGCACTGCGTTTGATCCGAGAAGGCAAGGCAACCCCCAAAAGTGGGGGTTGCTTAACGTTGGAACATTGCCCAGATATGGGCAACGCCTTCAATTACATACAATCATAATAACAAGATCTCAACGAATATGACACAGTACATCTATCATGATCAGTCCAATCAAGCTGCGTGTTCTAAACTGATGGATGATGGATATGGATGAGGATGAGGATGATGATGATGATGATGATGATGATGATGATGATGATGATGATGATGATGATGATGATGATGATGATGATGATGATGATGATGATGATGATGACGATGCTGAGGAGGAGTGTCACCAGTTCTGACATTCTCTCACTGTGAGCAAGATCAGTAGTAACAACTAAGATAATAAGACAATATTAGAATATATTAGACACATTTAGACACATGTTACGAAAGCCAGCCGGTAGGCTAGGCGTAGTTTCACCTTGCGAACGAAGTGAGAATTAGGAGGGGGTGTGGGGGAGGGGGGTGGTTGACATAGGGGCCTTTTTTGGCAGAAATAGGAGGTGTTTAGGGTGGCGGTTTTGAGTGTCTGGCAGCCGTTTGTACCACTAGGCAATTTTGGTACGGTGCGTTGCGGTCAGAGGCTCGAATCCACCCTGGTCACGCGGCGGTTATTTTCGGCCACGTGTGGCAGCTCGAAACGGCATACCGCACCGTGTGCCATTTCGTCTGCCCTTGGCCGACCTTCTCTCCTAGTCCAATCTGCTACCTTCTGGGCCATGTGTGGCAGATCGAAATGGCACACCACACCGTGTGCCATTTGGTCTGCCTTTGGCCGGCTTCTTTTCCAGGTACGTTACGTCCTCTTGGCGTGTCAGCACCCCGAATCTGCCGCGTTTTCGCTCAAAAGAAGGTAGGCATATTTGATAGATGGGATATGATAGGATAGTCTATATTAGATATCATTTTTCTTGCGGGCTTGACAGAAAAGACGCGTGCTGGCTTTCGTTCACCCCCCTCACAGGTTCATTCCAAGACTGCATTTCCGAAACGCTTCAATGCCGCGCTTCCTTGCATGCTACGTAGTACAGTTGCCTTGAAGACCAGGTCGAAAATACCACCGTCTAATCTAGCCCTGTCCACTTGCGCAGGAAGAGATAGAGAAGCACTGCTTTGTTTGGAAGCGGAGGCAACAACAATGCTTAGATCATGCATGCCAGATGTTTATCAACCGATCACAACTTCAAGCTTGATTTATCCAGGTGCAAAGAAATACCGAAAGTTCAGAGGGTTGGAGACTGTCGGATCTTTAGTTATTGTCAAACCACAGTCACAGCATGTCACAGCCGCAACTATTAGGGAAAAACGTGTAATGAATGGGAATGCATAAATGCACATTTCAAGCTGATGCAATTTGGATGACATAGTTCAGGCTTGGCCAGCTCTATGCAGAGTTGGATCAGGATGTGGAGGTTTCGGGAGATGTTGAAGTATTGATGATTCTTGAATATTGTTTGATGCAGCTTCAAATTGAGCAGCCTGTTGTTGACAAGCAAGTTTGTACAGTTGTAATTTGACCACTGGTACCAGATTTGAAAAGGTGACCAAGCGCGATAGTTGTTTCCTCCTTGTGCGTGTGGATCATGTTCATTGTCGATATGAGATCATTTGAGACACCTTGAGACTGTGTTTGCTTGAGGCAATTCAATGCTTGAGGAAGGGGCATGAGGCGGAGCTGCAACAGTCACATTCAGTGGTGTGCGTGTGTTCCATGGTAAATGTTTATAGATGTTTGTAGACTATTCAAATGAATGCTGCATGGGGAGCATTTTTCCATGTCTTACACTTTTGTTGGCTTCGATTCCCATGGGATCTTTGTTGGGAGAAACTAAGGTTGACCCCTATAACCTTGACAGTTTACTCGCCCTGGGTGTTAGCTGCACCAATGAATTAGACCAGCTTCCTGCCCTGTTGGGAAGCTCAGACTGGATCCAGACAATGCTGGAAAGGCGGAAAGGAAAGGGGAAGGGCAGCAGTAGAGAAAGGGATTGGATCATATTGGATTGGAGGTTTTGAAGCGAGAAGGCCATTTCACCACTCAAGTTGATTCACACATATTTAAGGTGATTACTTGTGATTACATGTGATGGATTTGCATACCAGAATAACAGTAACAAGCTTCCCGACATCAGCCTAAAAAGCCACAATGCTCAGGCGCTACTTGCGCACGTGGATCGAAAATCACGAGGAGTATCAGGCAGTGTGAAGACTTTCTATTTTGACTTGCTTTGGCTTCTTTGGTATGATGGCTAGTGAGCAACATTTGCATATATTTGCAACTCACAACCATCAGAGTTCCATCAAAAACAATCAAACATCCGAAATATATGCAGAGGTGAAGTATATCAAGGCAATATCATGGCAATCTATGGCCTAATTTTAGGCATTTGAGAACTCCAATCACTCCAGCGTTAGGCCCTTTTAGAGGGCGTTGAGCCTCCTCCAGAGTTCGATTACGAGGCATGGCGTTCGTGCCTCAGATCTTGACGATGAGATGCCGCGTCTCATCGGATGCCGGCATCGGCCCAGCGATGATTTAAGGCAGACAAGTTACAGAGCTTTTTCAGAGGGCAGCAGAGGCTAGTCCCAGTGATGCAGACATTTTTGTCGCCTTGGGCGTGATGGAAAACATTAATCGAAGCTCAGATGCAAAAAATATGTTTATCAGGGATGCGGTTCCAAAGCCGCATTGCGAAGGCGTTTTCAACATGTTTCAATGTGTTTTCAACATTCAACGTGGATCCACGATGATCCACTTGGATCCATTTTGGAGTTTCGTGACGGGGAACGGCTATATTTTCCAACAGCTGCGCAGCTTCATTCCAACTTGAGGAAATTTCGATGCGGCGATTCAGGCTATGGACTGAAGATGTTGCATGATACTGTAGGAGACCTGTAAGTGGTGGGTAGAATTGTACTCAATTCATAAACCCGAGTTGAGTCAGGACAGAGTGGGACAGAGTTTCACAAAAAGGTTGATTCATACTGGAGGACTTCATTGAGCATTCATGAGACTGGGGTTCTTGGAAAGGCTCTTGCAAGAGCATGTCGTTTGCGTCCAAATGATCACACTGCTGCTGCCTCAATGCTCCAAACGCTTCTGTCGAAACGGATCAAAGCAGCAGAAGTTAAGGTCTGGAATAAGCTCGGAGCCACCTTGGCAAACTCGGGCAAGAGTGAACAGGCAGTTGCCAGAACCTCAGCAAAACAAAGGCAAGTCACAAAGTCAGACATGGCCGGCATCCACATGGTGACAACAGGGTTAACAGGGTCATTATCACGATCTCACTGCAAAGGTGGCCTATCACCAGGGATTGGAGTTGAAGCCAAACTATGCTCGCAGCTGGTACCACACTCAGGTTTCACAATGATGCTCTTCCCTGAACCAAATATCTGAATCTGAAGTGTTTTTGATGTTTGGGCATTACCTTGTGATTTGTGCTGCTTCTAATACTAGACCTGGCAGACATGGAATGCTTGGTTTTTCGATCAACAGAGCTTTGATTTACAGCAATCAGCAATGGCTAAAAACCCGAAGCACTCGGAAAAAAATGGGGTGGGGACAGGTCAAACATGGCCATTGCGCATGCAAATCTTGGACTGGAGCTGAGTTGTCAATGAAAGCGATGGTGGGTTTATTCAGCTACCAGCCAACTGAGGTAAGCACAAGGATGCTGCTCGACTCTACCTGTTGGATCCTTAGGCTGCCAGTAGTTATATTCCATACGTATTGAAATCGTATTGATAAATATACGTACTGTATTCATAATTGACGCTGGCAATGCTTTTGGCAAGCAAGAACTAAACTTGAGAGAGATATTTGCACCGTGTCCATGTGTTTTTCATGCGTCTTGCGACTGCCAAGTTCTTCGCTGGTGCTGAATCCTGACGCAGTTCACATCTGGAATTTCCTTCAGAGTGCCAGCTGCTGAGCATTCTCAGTCAATGACCTCCACGCCATCTTACACCAATGCAGACTCGATAATATTATACTATCTGTGGGTATGGGGAGATTGCGGTATGATGCTCCTATCACATGGATAAGTCCCATCCCCAAGTGAAACATGCCGTTGAGGCAGTGCTAAACATGAACATGAACAGCCAATATGCTCTGGAGGCCGCGGAGGCTTGGCTTTTAGAGCCGAGCCACGTTGTTCACAGCAGTTTTTCTTCATGATTGATCTTGGAAATGGAATGAACAATAAGATGGAATGGTCAATAGTATGTAATCATCATTAATTATGTATTAACGTATGTATGATATTATTGTCTATTCACATTGTTGTTTCACTTATGACAGTAAATAATCATGGATAATCAAGATATTTTGTTGTCGATACTGTGCATTTACTGTTTTGCATCTATTCCTTGTCAGCGGCATTGATGGGTGCCAAGTAACAGAAAAACGTGATACCGATACCAATACCCATCAAGATTACTGGCTGACCGGGTTGGGTAGTAGTTGCACTGAATTCGTTGTGTTTGATTTGAGACAATTATGTATTGCTTCGATTCTCACTTTCTAGCACATTGGATACGGTGTTGCCCTAGCCCCATGAATAAAATGTCCAGATATTCCAGCCCCAACTTCTGACCTATCAGGCAACATTGTTTTTGACAGTTTTGAAATGTCTTGGATGCTGTGGGTGGCCGAAACTGCTCTCGGAGAGCTTCAAGGATGCATCCACATTATGTGGATTTCAATTGTGTTTGTTGTTATTTGTACAGCAAATATCCATGTGTACTGCAAAGATCAAATATATATAATATATATTTGCCAACCAAGTACGAATGAATCCCCAATTTTTTGTTGACCTGCATTTTGAATCATTGAATCTGAAGCCACTCAGCCATTCAGTGTCGGGAAACCCTCGCAAGGCGATTGACCAGCGAGATTTGAAGGCTGCAACTCAGATTATCGAAGGAGTTGGGGGATCCCAGGAGAGACAAAATATCTAGGTGGAGAACGAAACGCGGGAAAGAACCTTCGAAATAACAAGTGAATTTGAATGATAACATGATACCCCTTTCTGAAACTAAGATCATCACATGAAAATGGATGGTTGGAAGATGAACATTCCTTTTGGGATGGCCCATTTTTCAAGTGCTATGTCAGTTTCAGGGAGGGTAATGTTTGCACAATGTTAACCAAAGCACAGAGTGACTTCCAAGGTGCTTGACCCAGCAAAATTACCGAAACCTCTGGATGCACCACTTCGGTTCAAGACTCAGAAATGATGAGAAATCAATAGAACTTGGATTATGGGTTCATGTGTGATGATGTGTCATGATGTATCACTAGGCCCTAGGCATGAAATGATGAGATTGATGACAGGTCAACTCTGGATCATGCTTGTTTTAATGTTGCTGTTCCGGAGCAACATTCGAGTCGCATTTCTGTGATGGATTGTGATGGTACGTATCATACCACGCAGCTGTTCTGGATTAGAGCCTTCAGAGTCGCAGAAGCTGTTCCTCTAAGTCCATCGTCCATGGGATGTTTTTACACAAAGACCGCCCACCGTGGTCCGGCAAGGAAGACATATCATGGAGAAGACTCAAGATTGGCGATGCTGCAAAACTGCTCACAACCTCAGCCTACTTCCACACACTGCATGTGTGATATGTGTGATAATCATCTATGAATCATTCTCCGAACATGAGCTAGCAAGCTAGTGTGCAATGGCCTTGCCTGTTGGAAGCTACGACACGGCACATGTCGGGACGCTCTACGATGCACAGTGTTTTGTCAGCAAGTGAGAATAGTCTTCTTTGGAGAAGCCCTCATGCGTTGATTCAACATGACTCCTCTTGAATCGAAGGTTTAGCCTCTACTAGATAGCTGGTACAAGACTCTGTAACCTAGCATAATCCGCACACTTTCTGGTGTATGTCTTAATTTTCCTGTAATTTCATGAGATGCCCTTTAAACTGATGTTTCAAGGTATGATTACTACAGCCAACGCTTGGCAACTGCCTCCTCCGATGGTGTTTCTTAGATCACAGAATTGTTGGGAGATGCTTGCAGAGGTGCAGTGAGGATGCAATCAGTTCCGGTTGAAGAAATGGTGTCATATATGCAATGACTCTCAAACTGTTCAATCGATTCATATACAGTAAAGCGGCAAAGCGTCTAGCAAATCATAAAGCATTACCCGCATTACCCGCATTGCCCATCAAAAAGCATTGTGAAGCGAAGCAAAAGTCAATAAAAGCCATGAAGACATGACTTCAAACGGAAAATCCAGAGGTTGTCCGCATTTGGTCAGCAGATCAGCGCAAGATGCTGGCGGAGTTGCCACATCAAGCTGCTGTTTTGCATGTTGCTTGGGCTCCTGGCAAATGTCCGGCAGTGCCTTGACATGCGAAAGAATCATCCAGACTTACAAAGAATGTGAGTAAGTAATGCATGGAGGTCAAGACAGAGACAGCCAAACCACGAATCAGGATTATGCAGGATAGATCCCATCGAACGGCCGGAGGATTTGGAAAGGCTTATTTCACAACATATGAAAAGACACTGGGGAAATTTTAATGCTGAGGGTTCGCATCAGGTTGCAGAATGAGTTGACTTTGGCATCAGGTTCAGCTAGCGACGGGTGCTGCAGATGGCAGAGTAGCAATCTGGCGGCAGGAAGCGTTTGACCAGCCTGGAGCTCAACACGCAACTTGTCACTTCACACATTTGGTTTTCCAAGTCCTTCCTTTTCAAAAATTCGCCCCAGGTGGTCGATGCTTCACAGTCTCACAGTAACTGGTCCAACTGCTGCCATAGCATTTTGTCCTGCAGAATATGGTTTGATCTTAGCAGCTGCGGGAAGTGAAGGTCGTGATATTTGGTTTTTTACTGGAAAAGATGGAGGTCGTGACTGTCGTGGTATAACTGAAACTTTGGCTGCTGCTCCTGGTGGTTTGGTGGCTTTAAGCTGGGCACCTGCTGCAAGTCCATCAACCTTAGCTGCTGGTCCAGCAGCCAAATCCGCCTCGAAAGCCCCACGTCGTTTGGTGTCAGCTGCAGCACGGTCTGTGAGGATTTGGCGCCATGAAGAGACGTGGTCTATGAGAGAAGAGTTGATTCAAGGGCCTGGACCTGCCGTCAGAGATGTAGCATGGCGGCCAAATCTGGGAATTCCTTCCAGTTCAGTGGCAATGTGTTTTGAGGATGGCTTAGTCCAAATATGGTCGCAGGATATGGAAGGACAAGCATGGAATATCCAGGTATCCTGGAGTGTGAATGATGAGGCTTGGAGATTAGCCTGGTCCAAAGCTGGTTGCATGCTGGCAGTGAGCTATGGCATGAACAGTTGCCAACTCTTCAAAGAAGGATTGGTGAGTGAGTGGAAAGAGGTTTGTAATCTTGACGGCGAGTGAACAGTTGCCAGCAAAGCTTGCAGTTGCTAGCTTGCCAGCGGTGGAGATGTTGGGTGAACAGTTCACTAATCAACTCACACTTTCAGTTGTTAACGTGTTCCCTTTGATTTCGGAAAGGCAAAAGGCCACCTGGAAAGCTGCCATTTCAAGGTAGTTTTCCATTCAGCAAGATCTGGTGTTTGGCCACGAATCGCCGAAAAAGGATCCGACACTTGCGGCTGACGAAGCTATTGTTGAACATGGCCGAGGCCACCTGATGAGACCCTGTCTTCAATTGGGTCTTGGAAACCCGAGGAATGAGGGAATGGTTCAGGGGAGAATGGGGACATGTCCCCATAGCAGGAAAATAGCAGTCAGATGAAAAAAAAGATCAACATCAACGGGTAGCAATGTAAAAAAAAGTACGTGGATGTCCCGATTGGTTAGTGTGTTGGATGATGGGAAAGAACGGCTGGTAAATTGAGAGTGGGCTGAGAGACAGTCATCTCGAGTTGATGTTGCTAGTAACACTGGCGCTTGTCTCCAAGGTTGTGATGGCGCTGGTGACTTTTCATGGCCGATCTGTTTCACTTCAAAATTCCGCTTGTTTAGAATGTTTTCAGGTTCTCAATATCTTATATAATCTAATGTATTTTACAGTTTACAGTCACCAAAAATGGATGTTGTCGTGTCAAAGTCACCTGTCATCTTTGATCTGTTTGAATTTCATGTCAGCGATCTCAGCGGTCATGGGATGGATCCTAGTCCTCAGTGGGCTTGTGCTGTGCAAAAGCGCAGCTTCACCAGCTGTGGTTCCACAAGGGAGGCCACATTTTCCCAGATGTGCACAGAGGGCATCAATGAACAACAAATTAATCAGAACATAGAAATACTCGTACATAAAATGATATCAGATATATGCAGATGTCATCAAATGAACTGATGATTTCCGGATGTTCACAGCAGCGCGCAAGCATTGTCATACCTTCGCAGAAGGGCCCCATGCAATTCCAGTAGGTGCACGGAGAGACCCTCGTCGAGATTTGCAGCGTGCTAGTTGCTCCAAAAAGAGACACTGGTGAAGAAGGTCAGAAACCACCTACGTCAAATTCACTATGGACTTTATGGACTTTATATATGACTTGATTTTTGCATTCCAAACACACTGCACATGTTTCACTGACATCATGAGCATTCTGTGTGTGAATCTTTCGACACCGGTGGGTTTAGTGGCTCCAATGTCAGTTGGGTGGGAATAGTTGAGCCATGCTCTCAGTAACCAACCCTTTCGCTATATATGGGTGTTTCCGAAAATAATGGTACCCCCAAATCATCCATTTTAATAGGGGTTTCTCTTATAAACCATCCATTTTGGGGTACCACTATTTTTAGAAACACCCATATTAACCCATATATATATATACATATATATCTTATGCCGATGGTATGCAGATGCAACCTGTTCGCTGTCAGGGCTGTAAAGACGCGGCCACTCCATGGACCCATCTGATCAAAGACCTCAAAGTAGTAGAGGCCAATCTCCTTGCAGATTGAGAAAACAGATTTTGGGACTCTTGTTATTTGTTGATACTTGTTGTGTCTTCTTATGATTTCTCGCATACTCTCATTGTTAGCTACCTCAGCTTACATGCTGCTGCATGTTGTCATAAAATGCTAGAGGTGCTTGCTGTTTTTTTCAATCAAGGCATCGAAGTGGAATCAACGCATTTTTCGTTTTTTTTGCACAGCCCTGCATTTTCAGTCGTTGACACGCCCTCCTCAGAGCAAGAGTCACTCGGTCTTTGCCTCAAGCTCCTGGCAAAAGGGACCGAAGGATCATGAAAACACCGGTCTCTAAGGCATCCGTACGTTTCATCCCGATTCTGCGAATCAGACTGTAGTGGCAGACCGGAATGCGGAGGACTACGGTAGACTCTAGACATATATTGCTACTTGTGCTACTCAGTTTCGCTGCATTTTCCTTCAGCCATCTGCGACCAGGAGCTCAGTGGTGATGTGACTGATGTCATCTTCCAGACTGTCTTGCGAGAGTCTCCGGTTGCGACCTTGGCTTGGATTCCAATTGTTTAGGGTTCCGGCAGATCACGAGGGGACTGGTGCTATTTTCAATGACTATGTTTTTCCTATCATAGCCAAATATAGCCAAACTTACTTGGCGACGTTCATGAAGTGTTTGAACTTCAGCTCTTATTGATGTGCAATGCAGCTATTGGTATGACATCCTTGAGGCAAATGTTGCACTCAAGGCCTGGTGTTTTGCCATTGCTTTGCTATTGCTAAGTCAAGTCTCAGTCTATATCACAAAATGCATCCTTGCCTGGAGGATATGGATCCTTGAGGTTGAACAAAAAGCTGAAATGGATTTTGATTTGTTGATCAGGAGCAAGCTACAAAGCTGGAGGCTGACCTGGAAAACGCCAAGGCATTGCAATGACGGGTCAGATTCATCCGGTCAGATTGCTTGTGGATGTTGAAAGTTGTTGACACATAGGCACATAGTTGGGTTTGATGCATTTGCCAGTTAAACTCAGCTGTTCAGGGTGAAATGGAGCTTGCTGCTCTCAAGGTGCTGAATGCATTTGAATGCCACTTTGTTCCTTCCAAAAGTATGAGACGATGGGTTTGTGGATTGAATCACCACATCTCACCCAAGGAGGAGGAGCTTCACAGTCGCTTGAAGCAGGCGCAAGATACTTCGGAGGCTCTGATGCGACATTTGCTTTGCTAGATTCCTGTAGTTATTCAATATCAGGCATTTTCATCGTGATGCCTTGATGTTTCCAGAGACAAAAATTATTCCAGGAGCTCCGCGAACAAGTCAAAAAGCTGAACGAACAGCTTGAGGAGATCTTGAAAATAGACATGTCAAGAAGAGGGTTCATGACTCATAGCTGATTCAGTCTCTGCCTCTATGAAGGCAAATTTGCAACATTTTGCAATGGTGCAAGTAATGATTCCTTGATAGGAGGCACGTGGACCTTCGCGGCCGAGGCTGGCCATGCTGTCAACCAACTCCTTCTTTAGCTGCCTTCTGTCAATTGGGTCAAGCGATTTATGTGACTGCAGGGACAATGATAGCGATGTGGGTATGCTACGAGCCAAGGCCATGACCGGCCACGCATCAACATGCAGTTGGATCCATTTGAAAGGTTCAGTGGAATCAGCTCCATTGTTTGTAAGATAGTATAAACTATAAACCTTTGATACCTGTATGACCCCTATGCAATATATGACATTATTATCATTATTACAGTATTGAACTTATTGAACTATGAGTTTCTACGTACCCTTAGTCTAGAGCCATTCCAATGCTGAAGGTGAGTGAGCTCGAGACGGAAGTTTCAGGTCTGCAGCACGAGCTGTCAATTCGCCAGGCGGGATTGGCAATCTGAAACCCCTGCACTAGAAATCACCAGAATACCCAGATATTTTACATATAGAACTGAACATACTATATACACGATGATGATGATGATGATGATGATGATGATGATGATGATGATGATGATGATGATGATGATGATGATGACGATGACGACGATGATGATGATGATGGTGATGATGGTGATGATGATGATGATGATGATGATGATGATGATCGTGATGCTGCTGCTGCTGCTGCTGCTGCTGATGATGATGATGATGATGATGATGATGATGATGATGATGATGATGATCAAACACATAGGGCACAGAGACATTAATGAAACAACAGTTCCTGGACAGGGTCGGGTGATCAGATACTTGGAAGAACAGAGACCTACTAGTAGATACCCTGTCAATCTTTAGTATTTTTTAAATGATAATAATAATAAGAAAGAATATATGTCAATATGTTGAACGATTCTGTCAATTGGACTTCAGTGACATGTTTGTTGGTGCTGGATGAAGTTTTCTTCATTGCATCTTGTTTCAGCTTGCGTTTCTCAGTAGCTTCAGTATTGGCTCTGATGTTGGTCCGACTTTGTCGAAGTTGCCGGTTTTGGAGTCGCTCGGGCGGCGGCATTTCTTGCAATGAGCGGTCCTTAGCTCACCGTTTCTTTGCCTCTGGCCCAGACCCTTCTGTCAACAGAATTGAATGGTTGCGGGCAAGTTTGGTTGTATTGACTGGCACCTGTTGTACTGCGCTTCTTTGTAAATGGATACGGAATGATTCTGAAGAGACCATTGACTATGGTGATGTACAGTATTGGTTATCACGTTATGAAGATACTTGGTACCAGCAGCCTTTCGATTGGCTTGGGAGTTTTGAGTCGTTGAAACCATGGATACGTCCAGCAGCTGCTGGGAAACAACGTGTCGTCCACCTTGGTTGTGGTACAAGTTTGTTGGCTGAAGAGATGCATGATAGCGGTGAGTTCGGTGAAATCTGGAACATCGATGTTTCTGAGCTTTGTTTGCGAATCATGCGGCTCAGGAACGCAGAGCTGCGACCAACCCTTCAATGGGTTCAAGCAGATTTACGTGATTCAAAAGTGTGTCGTCATCTTTTCGAGGCAGATTTCTTCGACTGCGCCATTGATAAGTCCACACTGGATTCTATTTGCGATGGCGGTAGAGATGAAGATGCTGCACAGTACATTGCTGAAGTAGCACGAATTCTGAAACCATCAGGAGTGTTTCTGATGTTTTCATTCTCGCCGCCACAGTCCAGATTGCAGCACCTTTCCAAAACATTCAATTGCGAGGTGCAGGTTGCTGAAGACCAATGCTTTGTTTACACTTGTACGAAGCCTGCTGTAATCTAGCAGATGTCCAATGTATGCTTGGTCACCAACAAGTCTACGATCCGAAAAGCACTGCAACTTCGGTTGCCAGATCATGTCATCCACCCGGCTGACGACGCTGACCCCTATTCAAGAAGAATCTTTGCAGCCTGATGTTTGACGAGACATTGCACAAAGATGCTAGCAACTGAACCAAGTCCTGAGCACACGGCAAGTAAGTGCAGATGTTTGATGATGTTTGCACAACTTGGCCCACTTGATAGAAGCAACATAGAATGGCTATGAGTCACCAGAGTGCCTTAAATGGAAATTGGCAGTACAGCTGCCACTCCTCCCAGCTGCGGGGTTGTATGGGTGGGTGTGGGTGATTGCTTGCAGCAGATGTGCAGACGCGAAGTGATTTGCAAGTTGACGACAGGCGAGCACAGTGGTCCCTGGGGATGGCGAGCAAATGAGTCCGGAGCTTAGAAATAAGCATGTGGCACCCACCAAGGAGCATTATTTCCACTTTCTCCCATAATCATGGACGCGAACAACTGCCTTAAATGAAAGGAAACTAATATTGGAGGGACCCATTTTCCACTTCCATGATTAGCGGAGCAAGGGTATGTATACGTACCTGCGTACGTATACGTGTATATATATATACATATTATACACCCGCATACAGATATGTATACTGCATACGCATAGCCAAGTTGCTATTCAGAATTTCTTGTTGCTGCCACTACCAAAAGTTTCCAAGAGCAGATTGGTTGGAAACGTGGAAAGGGAATGAAGCTGATCTGTTAAACGAAAAAGAATAGTGCAACACTGCCGGACAAATGCAGTCTTCACCCCTCAAATCACCTTGCGATTCTGCTGGTGACGTGTTGCTGTTCCAGCATGAGGCTGATATTCTTGTACGTAACGTGAGGTTTCTGAAATGACCGCACATCAAATACAAATCTCAACAGGTTCAAAGCCTGTCTTCCAGCTAGAAGTAGATAGTCAATCAGATCGCCAAACATCTCGCAGATTGAATGGCACTTAAGGCTTCTCCGCGGCAGCATCTGAGGCAGTTGCAGCTTCAGTTGCTTAATGTCGTTGATCCAAGTCGTATTACTGCAATTGTTGAGCCCATTTTTTCTGCGAATCTACACGTTCCTTTTTTTTTTCAGGAGAATTCCTTGCTTGGTGCTGCATACCAGCAGATTTCAGTGTTGAATACCCAGTTTGGACCTCAGACCTGGAAGCAACAAATCCATCCTTCGCCTTGATCTTGATGGCCCCGTGAAGGCTGGCACATTTGTACACCGAGCTTACCATGGCTCGGACAGAGGCTGCCAGCATCAAAGCAGAGAAAGAGCAGTTGGAGGCCGTGATCCGTGATCCATCAATGCATCAAGCAGATCCAACAGCCATCAACAGCCCTTAAATCCATCAATCAACAGCTCTACTGTGAAGGCTGAAGTTGATGGTGGCGGCAGTGTCACACCGCCATGAGTTGATGGGAACGTCAATGTTAATCATTGATTCATTGATCCATCCATGCCCAGAGAGGTTTCAGAAATTAGCATGAGAACATGATCTCAGCAACTTTTTCATGGAAGATCATGGAAGTGGGTGGTTGAGTCAGAGATGTGTTCAGATAAATTTCCCCATGTTTTTGTTGGTATCCACAGTGGCCCCATATTTCTTGCAGGGTTTTAAAAGGTGCTGAACCTCCAGGCTGAAAAGCTGGCAGCGGCAGAGGCTGCAACCGCTGCGGCTCAAACGGAGAGTTGGAGTGCTTAGAGGATGTATGAAGAGCCTAGAAATGCGGACCAATGACTGCAGGTGTGTTTGAAATAGTTTGATTAAATCATTGTCAGTCTTGATTCTTGATAAATCTCCCCATCGTTGGTACTGCTGGATAGATAGATAACTATTTTTTTTTTAAAACACCTAAGGTGTTTGCAGATCAAGCAGTGATGGAAAGCGGTTTGCAAGCAACAATGCCTAGCTTGAACTGAGATCAGCGACAAGCCGGACAGATTGCAGATCTGGTGAGTGACATTCGTCACCTGCAGCTGGGGGCTTGGCAACATTAGCATAGAAGCACGGGGGCTCTTATATTTGTACCTTATTAGAATTTAGTAGAAAAGAATATTATCATGTTATAGTTATGGTCCATTTCTGGTGTTACTTGTATGTAATAAAATATTTATTCACACTGCGTTACAGTATGATCTGTTTTCTGGACAATGCCCAGTTTTAAAATCGCTGCGATTCGCCATGTTAAGCTCAGCAGAGTCAATGGGAAGCTTGCAATCTTTTCCCACAATTTCAGTATTATAGAATGTGTTCCTAGAATGTAGGAGATGCAACTTCCACATCCAAGATCATCCAAGATGTAGATGATTCCACTGTAAAACCCCACACTTTCTTTGCATTTGGACCATGGATTTGGTGATGTCTGTGGGATATCGGTATGGTCATGGCATGGTCATGGTATTGGGGGGCGGATCCAGGTTGGACCTGGAGTACCACCAGCAGAAGGTGGACCAACTCCTGGAGGACGTTGTTGTTGTTGTTGTTGTTGTTGTTGTTGTGGTTGACCCGGAGCCTGTTCCCGGAATCCCCCTTCCTTTGCATGGTTTTTGCTTTCCTCTTTGCTTTCCAGATATTTGGAGTTCGGATCTTATAGATTTTCGATTTCGGGTTTTGATTTTGGTTTTAGACATTGTCCGGACTCGGCATGAAATGTTTCCAATCACGCTGACTTCGTTCGGCGGATCATAATATCATCAGTTGGATTAGGCATGAGTCATGGCTAAAGGTATCAGGTCCGCAGTTATAGGATGAGTATGCAGGATCAATCTATTTGATCTTAAATTCTTCCGCGCTAGCGTTTGGCGCGGTGTGGTGGCTTTTGTGAAGGTCCCATATGAATGTAAGATGATTAAATTATTTGCTGACACAATGACATCGTGTTTTCAGGAGAAGCAGATGATGATGAAAGACATGAAGTCGTTGCAGCAGGAGGTGGCCGAGGCAAGTGAGATTTGCCCAACCTTTGAACAGAAGCTGAGGTGTTTTTGAACCTCTAGTGCTTCATAGAATGAATTCGATACTTGAGGCTTTGTAGAGATATCCACAGGGGTACACGATGTTGCATGATCATAACCCTTGGGAGACGTACTCGTAAGTGCAGTCAATGTTGCCATAGCTTCTTGCAGGCGCGTCAGCACTTGGAGGAGAAAGACCAACTGCTGAAGCATCAGGAGGCTGGCCGCTGATGTCAATCCAAGCGTGTTTGTAGTACGGTTGCATCATACTTTTGGCATCTTTTGGCATTTGTCCACTGTTTGAAGCTCTTGAATTCTCTTGTTTGACACACTGTACCTCTTCTCCTATGGCCATCTCCTATTTTTATTTTGGAGAGAGGAACCTAGACACAGTTGCTTACTATTTGACTATCAAAGATTGTCGTGATTTTTCAGGTCGACCTCATGCATTACCGTCAGATGGAGCAGTGAATCGCTCAGTTGCCTAGACTTGTTACCGCAATGGAAAGTAACGATTTCTGAGGCAAAGCCCTCGTGCAAAGGAAAGTTTGCTCCTTAGAGTTTGATCATCATGTCTGGTCTAATCAAAGCTCAGCAGGTCGGGGGATCTATAGAAAATTGGTGGCTGGAGTCTTCCTGAAGCTTGAAACACTTGGCGGTCTTCAAATGAGCCAAATGCATCTAAGGTGATGATGGCATTATTGATGCTTTGCGGACAGAGGCTGCAGCAAAGGATAGCGTGTGACACCAAACTTTTTAGATGCCTGTCAAAGCATCAGCTTCCAGCCAGACAGTGCAGATGCTCCAGATGTTCCAAGGCCCTTATTGTTTCGCACTATGAGCTTCACAAGGCAGGCCTTTTGTGCGTTTTTCTGTCATCCCAAGGAACCGGTAAACGCAGTCACCAGAGAAACTCAGGAAAAGTTGATGCGAGATCGACTTGAGTCTGATCCCCAGTACAAGTGTTTGCAAATGGCATGAGATCACTCGAAATTGTTGTCTATTTAACATGCATGGTCCGCATGGTTTACAACGTTCAACATCAATTTAAGCCTACGGATGCGTACGATACATAGAAATATGTCAAACATGGATTGAACAATGCCAATTTCGAGAAGAAATGGAGTTTCGTTGGCTCAATTGCTGGGTGTCCTGGCCAAAGAGTTCAGAGTTGCGGGCAATTTCTTCATATTTCTTCCATCAGCGGTTGGCCAAGGCAAAAGAATCTGAAGCTCATGGAAAGAATGCAGAAGTTGATGATGGTTCGAAACTCAAATTGGCAGCAGTTGTAGCTTACTTCTAGTACAGTGTCGATAGCTTTGGGAGCATTTCAACAAAGGAGATGAAAAGATGCAAAGTCATGAGTTGCTCAAGAGTCAAGTCCCGCAAGTCAATGGTCCTTATAGTACCTTAGAGTGGATTCACCCAGTTGGGCTGTTGGGGAAGGTTGTTGAAACCATGCGGAAAGACAACGTTTGAAGCTCAGATGAAGTTGGATGTACCAAGCTGGCAAGCTCCCCACGTGCCAAAGACAGGTCAATTTGGAGCGAACACTCGCATCCAAAGACAGGATGTACGAGGAGAAGGATGCTAGATCCTTATAGATGATTGAAAAGCTCTTGAGGTTCAAATGATTTAATGAGAAAAAGGTGCGGCTCAATTTTCTGTGAAATCAAGGCTCAGCTGCGAATCATCATGCAAAAGTTGCGGCAAGTGCAGAAGAACCAGAAGGCAATGCAAAAAAAACATCAAAAACTGAAAAAGGACTTCAGTGGGAAATTCATGGGAGTGTTTCATGTCCAATAAATATAATAAATGGATGCTGAAATTTCACTTGGGCACAGCACTCCATGCCTCTCAAGCCAGTTGCCAGGGTGGAAAGCCAAAAGTTGCTTCGAAGCCCAAGGTTCGGCTGTTTGCGATAGGGAAACAGATGCACTTTCTTTGTTTGCGAAATTCACATTTTCATCGAGTGAGTGATGTTTTTGGAGGCTCCTGTCTTGGAGTTGGAGGGTTCCATGCAGGCAATGCCGTTCCATGGTACTCATACGCTGAGTCGATTGTACTGGGAAGATATGGAAGATGTTACCTGTCCTCAATCTCACCAGGAATAGAGTCATCATTTATCATTTTGGACATCGTCATCATCACCATCATCATTGACATTTGCTGAGTCATGTGACATTAGTTATACGTACGGTTGTAGCGATTACACACGATTGTAAATAGTCATGAATGTCAATGCTAGTAAATCACTGCAGTAATGCATTGTTATGATAGGCGATAGTGATAGTGGTCGCAATGATTGTCATGAGTCAAGCGTATAGTGATTATAGTATAGTCTGTTGTAGTCATGGTCATCGTGATAGATGGTGATATATAGTGATTATAATGTCATCATCAATATTTAACATTAATGCCGACGCGAAAAATCCGACTTCTAACATTTTCCAACCACATGGCATCAACCATTCCCACATCCATGCGACCAGAACTTGCCTCTTCTGGATTCTGCCAGACGCAGCGGCTCTGTGAAGATCTCATGATTGTTTTTCCAAACATTTTTGCATCCAGGAATCCACAATGGGAAGGTTGATAGGTGGTGAGTTTCTGTTGTTGAGGCCAATGGGGGTCGACGCAGTGGCCAATCGACACCTCGAGCATCAAATGGGTCACTGAGCCGCGCTGTAAGGAACATCTAAACTGAACTATCATGTCTTGTTAAGCTAATACATGCCATATACTCTTTGATGCTGAGGTCCCCATACACAACACGACCCTAAAGGCGTGGAAATTGATGGTGTTTACACCAGATCATTGGAGATTCGCAGAAAATCAGAAAATTTCTGGATGCTTGTGGCTTGACGTCTTGATATGGCTTCGTGATGGGGCCAGGTGGGTTGGTGCATGGTGCAATTGCTGCTCTTTGCGGCCGCTCTGAATTCCGCAAGCTGCGATGTGTTGGACAGCCACTTGGCTGGAGCATGGCGAGAGAAACCTCCGCGAAATGCTCAAATTCCATTGGCTCAACGGCTCAACAATCCCTTTGTTTTCAAGAAGTTGTTCACAACAAACGTCAGGAATTTCACCCCGATTTAATGGATCATTTTTTAGGACAATTCCAGCTTTGTCGCTCCCGGCTTACGATGCTGGCGTTGGTTTGATAATGAATCGTCTCACTGCCTGAGGGCATCGGTCATTTCGTGTTTTCGCAGTGGGCTCGGGGGAGAGAGGAATTGCACTCGATAAGATCGGCGCGTCCTCTGCTCTTCAAACCGGAGGGCTTGCCCGGTGCTTGAACAGCAAAGACTGAGTGAAGCAGAGGTGTAAAACATTGTAAAACTGTCATTGTATGCCATCGTATAGTGTTAATTTGATAAATACTTTGAGATCCGTTTGCCATTCTGACTGAAGCTCCTGGACTTGCTTATGTCTTGTGTAACCTTAAGTAAGATCCTGAAGGATCACTAAGTATAGCAATGGCTCAGACATCTCAATGTGGCCATTTGTTTGTTGAAATTTCTTCGCAGTATCCTGAGCCCGTTGTAGACTGCCAAGGGTAGTCCAGTGTGGAGCTCACACTGAGAGAAAAGTCGTGCTTGGCTGTGCTGAACAGTGCCTGATTTGACATTGACATCAATGCGGTATAGCTTGAACCCGTGAACTCTATTTACGAGCAACTCGATGCATCCGCGTATATATATATATATGCATATAGTATACAGTATTACTTTATGCAACGTAGCATGGGTATAACTTGAAGCAGAAGTTGTCGTTTTGTTTCTCTCCAGGTCCAGCTTTGAAAATCTGCAACTCGAATTGCAGCTCACAGCAGGAAGACTCATAGAATTGGTTGCATGAAAGAAGTCATTCAAATACCAAGTCGGAAAGTATAGAGATACTGTCATGCGGAACAATGGAGCACATGCATGACAATGACTTGGGCTTGGGAAAACAAAGATGCAACAACTATGAAAAGTATTGAAAAGTATTGGTAAACGATAAGATATCACAAAAATACAAAAAATCACATCAACTCCGACCTGAATGACACCGAAAGCGCAAGCTGCTGCAGCTGTACAGGGTGTTGCCAAGGAGATAGACTTTTTGCGTCGTGCCCGTGGAGAAAGTTTTAAAGTGCAGGATTTTTTTCCTTGTCAAAAGGTATCCGTCAAACACCATGCCTTGCATTCAGGAGCTTCCTGTTTGTCCCGAAGGGAAACATGTCGCTCAGGTCAGGAGTATCCTGTTGAGTGACAGATATCCATACCATTGGCTCGTGCCCAAAAGCCTATCTTTTTTTTGTTGAGGCGAACATGCAGAGAGCTGGTGCTGCAGGTTGTCCTACGCAAAGCAATGAAGTCTGGTGGAGATGGCAAGGATCTTGGAATCTTAGATCTGAATCATCAAATCTGTTGGAAACAAAGATCAACTAACAAGGATCAACCGACATCAATCAACATCAATCAACCTTCAATCCTACTTCAACCAACCTGATCTTCTCTCATCCTTTTTGTCAAAGCGAGGTTTGGATCGTTTCCAGCTGGTTGTGGATGCAGCAACTCTTAGGGTGACGGGGATTTTCTATAGGGAAGCTCTGGAGGTTGCATTGGGGCTCTAGAGTCACGAATGAGCAATTGTTGAAACGTATTTTACGTATATGTATTATATATTATATTACGTATATCCAACAGCATATTGTATTATCTTATTTTACTTTATGTTGTGTTGTAGAAGTGTTATTGGAATTTTGTTTTATATAGTCTAGAATCCTTATGAATCATTGCAGTGTGTTGCATGTCTGTGAGCATGTCTCTGGTGACAAGTAGTACGTCAGCTTCCATTGCTTCAGCATGATTTTGCTACTTGTAGGTGATCAACTCGTTCTTGCGAATGGGTGACTTGCACGCAGAGGCACGGGTGACCCTCCCTTCTGTCACGTGTCATGTCTATTCATTCATGTCTATGGCCAATTGACAATTCGTGTCATAACATGTTATAACTCATACTGTCATAGTCATTTACTTTCAAACACATAATATTCACAATACCAGATTGGTCGTTTCTGTTTAGATCTTAAGATTTAAATTTGAATTTCTGGAGAAGTTCAGCAGAATGAACGCACTCTGCAGGGCGTCACCAGCGTGGAGCTGATCGAAGAATCAAGAGAGCCCTTGCTTCCAACTCAGGCTCTTCAAAATGTCGTTTCCATCTTGTGCATGTACTTGCAGAATCCTCCCTGTTATATGATGTTATATGTAGATGTATATGCAGGCATCTAGGACATGAATTGTCAAAGTGACTCCATGCGTAAGGCCTGGCCTGGATGCCATGTATTTCTTAAAGCCTTGTCCTTAGACGCCTTAGACGTGCACTTTCCACTTGAAAAAACCTGTGTGATGCGGGCACTTAGGCCTTTGCCAGAGCTTGTGGAGAGTGTTCTGGCAGATTTCAAAACGGCAGCTGCCCTTCAGCACCGTCAGGCTGCATGTCTTCTGAGATGAGATGATGCTCACATGGAAGCTCAAGAAAATCTTCAGACTCATGATCTTCTGGGTGCTTTGCAAATACAGGTCCACTTTTGTTTTACGAAGCCAGTGGAGCAAAGCCTTTTGTCCAGATTGACTGAGGCCATGCTTTGGATTGGAAAATTCACAACAACAATACTCAGATATAGCAGATCTGCGCTTACAGTTCAGTGTGTCAGTAGTTGATTTAGTTGAATACCTGTGAAACTGGGGCAAGGCGCCTCATTTGGCACCTCGTGCCATGCTCTCAGCTGATTTGAAGAAGTGTTGGGTCAGAAGTACTTGAAATAGGATCCTTGGAGCATTCAGAGTTGGTTGTTTCACAGATGAGACTTCTTCGAGGTCCGGTCTTTTGTGGAAGTGCCGCTAAACTTCGTTCTTGTACAGGTTTGCAGTTTATGAATTTTCACAGCTTCTTTTGTGAACCTTTCATCCACAGCTGGCATTTTTTGCCATTTTGGTGGGATCTTTCAGGATCGCGGGTTCCACTTTGACATTCCGGAGGCCATCACAGGCCTTTTTCCAGTGCCAACTGCTAAGCTGGTTGGGGGATTTTCTGTTGCCAAACGTGGTTGCTACCTAACCTAAAGATGATTCGAAGCTAAGGCCCGACTCGCAACTTGTGTCAGATGTGGTGCAAAAGCTGGTTGATGTATGCCGATGCCTGCAGGTAGGGTGATGACATCATGACACCTATTCTTACGTACTGTTGATGGGAAAAATTCCGGAAAACAACCACCTGGGATGGTGCCAAAACCCTCGCAAATAATTGGGGATAAACTAAGCAACCTCAACGGGTTAGCCGGATTTCTGAACCATCAACCGTATGACAACTTTGATTGCGATTCACTTTTAACTCCACTCGGCATTTTGACTGCTGAGACAATGTCACCCAACATCCGATGTCAATCAGACCTTTGTAGGGATGCTGAGATGTCAAGAGCCACGGTGTATTTGATGCATGTTTGTTAAAATGTTGAAACATGTTGAACCATTAAACCACTTTTTGGATATGTGGATCCAGAGGTCACACTATCGGAGAGAGAGTACTTCGAGAACTCAACCTGTTGGGATCTGATCAAACATGTGACAGATTCGGCATCACGTAACATGATCAAACGTGTCCCCTGAGGCACAAAGCACCAACCACACCAAGCCAGCCTTGTTGCAGCCTTGGAATTCACCAAAGCCTAGCGTTCATGGGCTAACCAACAGACTGATACAAGATAGTTTAGAGTTGGTAGCTGAGGATTTGTGAGTGCCAGCATTTTGCAAGTGATGGGAGATTAGAAAAGCGCATGTGCACTTCTGTGGTGTTGACCACCAGATGTGAAAATTTGCAACGTAAGCAAGCGAACTCTGAAGGCCAGCTGCTTATCCTTGAACGTTCTCTTGACATGGCAGCAGCGCTTGTTCACGAGTACTCCTACGAGGCCTGGCTCTCCTGCAGTATTACAGAGCTTTGTGGAGCATAACATTTGTATACATTTGTTTTCATTTGTTATCATTTGTTACTGTATCATTTGCTGGTGGGTCAACTTGCGTGTGATAGTTTTACATGCGTAATAAGAGATCATTACGTATATCTATTAGAATTATATGATAATATGACGTGATATGACATATGATGCTATAATGCTGGAATTCTGCGATCTTACACAATATTTTATTGATTAGTATATCCGTTTCAATTCCAGTGTTAAATATATCATGAGGAGTTCTGCTGAGTGCCCAGGCCTGTGTCTTTGACCTGCTCGATGGCAACATGTTCGACGCTGACCGAAACGTCGTGACACTCAAGACTTCAGGCGCTGCAGCTGTCGTCAACGCTGCTTACAAGCTGATCGTGATGTTGAAATTAGTCTTGCAATGCGGCAACTTGGTCTAGGTGACAACAAAGACAAAGAGATGCTTTTAGAAGATCCTCTTTGGGAGGAGCACAAAATGGACATATACAGCTCATACAGCTGATACTGTACATGCTCATCTTGAGCATGATCTGGATCTGATTCTGAACAGGAGTTGAAGTACATGCATATAGAGGCAGCACGATCTCATGTTGAAGCCAAGGCAGGCATTGACATCATTTGCATGTGCATCCTTTGTTTTTGACGTTTTGTTGCCAGAGTCTCACACAGGGTTACAAACCGTTTCCCCTGTAATTACACTTAACATCAATTAACTATATCTTGGAAAACAATTCCAAATATGATAGCTGGAGATCTAAAATGATCAATGTAAATCATGGTGAAACCAGAGTGATGAGTTTGATGGCGTTTTTTTGGGCCAAAATCTTCAAGCCTGTCAGGTGGATGATATCAAACGTCCGGAACTCGTGGGATTTTGATGGCTCACCTGTCGGTGGCCTGTTGGGTGTTGGGCTGAGGTCAGAATGTCCAAAAGTCCACGGCAATCAGTACCAGTGTCCAGAACCCAAAGTGCTGATGAACTTGTGGATTTTCAACATGCCTTAGGATGGTTTACTTCAGGAATTTGGTAGTTGAAATCAAGTTATATGATAGTAGTATTTGATAGTATTTTGACCGTGTTTGTATGTCTTTCTAAACATTATGGCTCTAATGGGTCATGGAAGATAGATTGATGGCAACTCTGACAGTCGTAGCATTTTTGCACAGTCAGGCCATGCTGGAGCAGTTGCGTGCGGCTCCTGAAATGCAGGATTCCTAGGCAAAGCTCACAAAACACATGGCAGTCACTGTGCATAGATCTGACATGTTGACCAAATGAACAAAGGCGAGATGCCGTAGACCGTATGTCACTTCACTTGGCCATGATCATGTCCAGCACTTGATGTTTTGATCTGTTTAAATGTGTTTTGTTTTGCTCATGAAAAAAAGGAATTTCAACAGGCTTAAGAATCGTTGGCCATTACAAGACATATTCTAAGACATTGCCAGTAGACTCATGAGGCAGGTTCATGGACGTTTAAGCCATGAGCAGATCTTGGACCCGTTGCATCTTGGTCTTTTGGAGCAGGACCTCGGTCAAATCATCCCTTTTTTAGTGGCAAAACACCACGTTGCCATCCCAAGTCCCAGGACATCGCCTGTGGTGTGGATCGCAATGGGAAAGATGTGAAGATTGTGAACTTGCAACAAACCTTGTTGAAGTGCGACTCCAAGAATTTTCGACTGTAAAGTGCAAAAGGTCTGGGGTTTTGATTTGCTTTTGAACATAGGTTTTTGATGGTTTTTGTTGCCTCAAGAATATGGTGTAAGGTCTTTGTGAGGTAATATCGTATGATATCATTTTCAGTTGGCCCAGCACAGCTGATTTATTGCACCTCACATCTACCTCCCAGGATCTTCACAGATCGACCAGAGCTGGCAAGTGAAATGAAGCTACGTTTACTCATGTTATTTTTTGCCACTGCCTTAGCCCCCCAAAAATGCCCACTGGAGTTATCCATGTTTTTTTTCCGCAATGTCTCATGGATGTGGCTCAAAATCACGAGAGATGGATGTGTACAGCACCCAAACATGATCAAATCTGCAGTTCCAAGGCGTGTGTCGCAAACATTCCCGAGGTTGGGATCCGAAACCTTTCGACATTTGTCGTCGATGTGGCTGCAATTTGCCAGGCGAATCGATCAAAGCTGATGGATGCAGCAAAACTTGAACCTGAAGACCACCAGGCAGAGTTTTATTTTTTCGAAATGTTTCAGTCCCAATTTGGTGTTTTCATTGCCTTATGTATCATAGACTTGGTCTTAGGAAGTTCCAGAGTGTCAGGTTCTCATTGCAATGCTACGAACTCGTTTGATGGAGGCGACTGGGTATTCCTGGGTATCCATACATGGCCATATGGTGTCCTGAAATGTCATTGTACATTGATTCCATATGATTCCATGCTACTCCAATGCCTTAGCGTTGTAGCTAGAACCCTCGGAATTTCGCTTTGCTTGAGCTGATGTGATGAATTTATTGCGGTGAACTAGGGTGCTGAAAGAAAAGTGACCTTGTTTCAAACCTTTGTTGAATGTTGAATTAGATATTTGGATTCTGGTATGCTGTGTTTCTTCATTTCAAGAGTCTAAATGTATCGATAAAATGTGTATACTTTGACAGTTTGCAACATCTCACAAGAGATGCCAATCTACCAGATGTAAGACAATTACACCATGAATTTCTGGAAGAATTTTCATGCCAGGTACCTGAATCGCAGCGCTTGAAGCAAGGCACTGGATGTGCCCATCGAGTCACCAAACAGCAGGCCTGGTGAATGGGAAGCTAGAAGTTTTTAAGTTGTTTTTTCTTGCTATTGCATGCTATTGCTATGCTTAGCTGCTCTACAAGTTTCTTTTGGTGACACTTGAGGCATTTTTTGGTTTGACTTTTGGTATTTTTTGTCACAGATGTGCAAATTTGGAGCGCGAATTTATGTTAAATCCAGAAGTTGCAGTCGCCATCGGTGGTTGCCAAAACGTTTTCGTCTTCGAGATTTTTTGGCCCGCAAAGCCTACGAGCAGTTCCCCAAAGCCAGTTTCAACCAGGTTTGGAGTTACTGAAAGCTTCCAACACTTTTGCTGCAACATGCAGGGATTCAAAGTATTGAACAGTGAAAGATCTCTCCACTTAACAGTAAAAACTCGTAGTTTGAGAGCAATGACCTCTGCGCCACGCGTCCTAAGCGTGCAGTCGCACGTAGTTCATGGATATGTCGGCAATCGTGCAGCGGTGTTCCCTTTACAACTCCTGGGTTTTGAGGTGGATGTGATCAACTCAGTGCAATTCAGTTGCCACACTGGCTATCCAGCCCTAGCAGGGCAACGGGTATCTGGCGATGACCTACGAGTGTTAGTGCAAGGATTGTCTACAAATGAGGCATTGGATCATTCCTTGCTACTCACTGGGTATATCGGAGCCGTTTCCTTCTTACAAGAGATCTTGACTCTACGCCAGATGTTGCCAAAAGACTGTTGCTATGTTTGTGATCCAGTGCTAGGTGACAATGGTGAGCTCTATGTGCCCGAAGAACTTGTGGCAGTATACCGATCTGATGTCTTACAGCATGTTTCAATCCTTACTCCAAATCAGTTTGAAGCCGAACTACTGACAGAGAGAAAGATTGGCACGATTCAGGAGGCCGTGGATGCCTGCAATCTTTTGCACTCTAAGGGCCCCAAAGTCATCGTTCTAACAACCTTGGATGTGCCAGAGGCAACTCGAGATGGGGAGTCAGTGGCAATGCTCTTATCCTGTGGACATCAGAAATGGTTGCTTCGTGTCCCTATGATTGCTGGTGGACCCTTCACTGGTACAGGAGATTTAACTGCTGCAATGCTTCTGGCATACATGCACATGATTCCGCATGAGTTACCATTGGCAGTGGAAAAGGCAGCTGCTGTGTTACAGGGAGTGCTTCGCAACACAGTCTCTTGCAGGAGTGCACAGATGATTGGTGGCAAGAGAGTTCCCCCAGAGCTTCGGTTGGTTGAATCCAAATCAATCATCGAGTCACCTACTGTGTTGCATCGGTGCCAATTGGTTGAATCCCTTGCTATCACTGGCGTTCTCTTTGATTTGGAGACCTTGGAAGATGCAAACACAACCTTGCAACTCATCCAGAGCAGCGGCTTGAAGGTTGGCATCATTTCGAAAACGGATGCTGCCACAGTGCAGAAACGCTTTCCAAACATCGAAACCAGGATGTTCTCAGACTCACCACAAAGTGCCTTGAGTGATCACATCAAGCAGTGGGGAGTTCAGGCATCTGAAGTACTCATTGTTGCAGCTTCCATGAGTTTCATTCGTCCCGGAAACGGCTGCAAGACAGTAGCCTTGCTGAACAAACCTCAAGGCTGGATCATGAGTGCTAAACTCGGGGCACCAGAGTTGGTAGAAAGGTAGTTATGAAATACGTCTCTGGAGGTTTCAACATGTTCCTTCACGCAATCACGCAAACTGATTTTGTGTTAGCATCTTGTATGTTTAGTCTATTTGCATTGATGGATAGTGGTTACATCATCAGAAAATCCATTCATGGGAAGCCAGCATGATCGTCAGACTTTAGTTTAAAAGATGTGTATAAAGAAACAAAATGATGCGAAAGTATACAGTCTCGAATTCAATCAGCCATTCCACCCAGCCGCAGGTTGTAAGGATGGCTACAAGGGTGAAGCTGAAGATACTGCTGCGTTGGCAGCGGAGGCTGGAAGTTTGGGGCTGTTTGATCTGTTTGACACTCATGTCTAGAATTATATGTTCATGATATTATATGTACGTACAACTAAATATCCATGCTAAATCATGCTAAGCAAAAACTATAGATTCTCAGATGATAAATAATAATTATATTATATACTTACTTCAAATCCTCGTCCCTCACTGAAACGACAAAAAACATGGTCATGTGCCGGAAAAATCCGGCATTCAAAAAAGCAGAGGGATCGCGACGATATTTTTTACAATGGACAAAGCAGCAACACTTCGTCTTGTTTGTTTCAGGCTGACTTCACCATCAGCTGCTTGGATTCCTTGCAAAGACTCCTACCCGCACTTCGCACAAATGGCAATTCCTGAGACTTTGAATCGAAGAAGTGCGATAAAAATTGTGGCGTGATGACTGAAAAGGCCTTTTGTTTGGGTACTGCGCCAAGTACCAAGAGAGTGATTCAAATATTTCAGAACGTACAGAATTAGGGACTACATGGATGCAATGACCTCGTGCTAGCAGGCCAAGCACACGGGTACTGTGTATAGTTGTATCACCGATCAGCATCTGTGATGGGTCCGAAGCGGAAAAAAACGAGAAAAAGGACAACTGAACTTGCATGGTTGGTCAGCTATTGAAGGTTGTAATCCTGCATAAATCGAAGTGCTTCTATGAGTGTGGTGCCTGAATAGGCCTTGAAATTTAAGAAGAATGCCGTGGTACAAGCCTTGGAAAGTCTATGGAATGGAAGAACTTGGCAACAAAATGTCAGCGATGGCGTCATCTCAGGCTGAAGGACGCTTTGAGCTGTCTCGCTTTGAGCCACGACTGAAGGACTGAAAACTGCCTGTATTTCTAACATTTTTAAACATTAGTCTCATACATATAGGATCATGTGGGCTGTAGTTGATCTCCGGTGATTTTGAACAGTCTCAAAAGCGCATCGATTCTTGGTAATGAATTCTTGGCAAGTAATCACGAGTGGGTGCTACGTAATCTTATTGGCACCTCAGTAATGAGTCAAGCCACCCGAGCTATCCCGAAGCATCGGCCATTTTTGTGGTTGTGGAGAGATCAATCAGTGGGCACGTTGTTCAGGAGGTATTGGAGCAACTGGCAGAAGACCGTCTGAGTTTAGAGGACTTTGACGACTTGACAGATGGGAAATCATCTTCAAATATCAGCATTTTCCACCTGGAGGACTTTGGGGTATGCCAGAGCACCGCGTCCAACGCTTGAAATCCACTGTTGCTGAGAATTGCTTCGAAGCAACTTATATATACTTATATAACCTATCCCATTAACTGAGGAACGAGTTCGGTCAAGATCTGAGCTGAAGAGCGCTTTTTCGACATGAATTTTTCGATCGACAAGCCGGGACGTTTTTCGGTTAGCACTTGCCTTGGAGAGTTCCAACAAGGCCTTCGTGAAGCTGGCTACGCCGAGCTGGGAGCTCCTGCAATCCAGGCAGGAATGGGCCCAACTGCCTGATATTTATCTTAGCTGCCTGTGTCACACTTGCAAGGGTTATATTCAGAACATCACAAAGGTCACACATCAAGCCTGCAATATGATGTCCATAGAATGAGACAATATGATGATATCATACCGGAATGAATGATATATTATTGTGATTTATTTTGATTCATATGTCTTTTTTGATTGGCTGCAGGCAAAAGACGACTGGTCCTTTGCATCAGTAGCAGGCCAGCATTTCACCTTGCTGGAAGAGCGATGCGCCTTGAACACTTGAATTTCAGGGAGCGTAGAAGCTGAGAAGACGGAGGTCTCACATAGGATCATTGTCTTCGTGTTTGAGCCTTAGAATTTGTTTCACCATTTCAGTGTGGATGATGTCGATGTGGATTGCTCTCAAGAGGTTCTTTCCATATCATGAAACATGTCTCAACAGAGGCTCGGAGGATTTACGCATTCAGAGCTGCGAGTAGCAAAAGAGGCCCTTGGAAGTTGGTCAAACATTCCATTTTCATCAATTTCCAGCATTCTAAGGATTTCCAAGGATGTAAAGATTTCCAAGGATATACAGATTTTGAACGAAGTCAGTTAGGTATGCAGAATTCATGCTTGGTCCCAGTGCTTCAGAGTTTGGAGTATGAGACTGGATCGACTGGTACGATGAAAATTTATGGCAAAGATGGGACCCGCATGCCGGAAGGTTCAAGAAAAGCTGCCAAGGGGAACAGAGGCACTATTTTGCAGAACTGGCACCAATTTTTCTTTCACTTTGATATACGTATATGGAATAGGTGTTCGATGTCAGTCATTTGGAACAAGAGTTGCAAGCCTATTCCCAACAGGTGCTGGTGGGAGGAACATCCCTTCTAACTCCAAAAAGGCTTATCAGAGCTTTGAGGCCCAAGATTAGCAAGATGTATGTATTTTGTTGATCCTATAAAGCTGAATCTGATATATCTCATATCTTCAGGCCAAAGACAGATACAGCAGAAGGCAAGAACCGGAGAGTGGGAGAGTAGAAGAAGCATTGTGGAGCATGGCGGTGAATGATGTGTTTGGATTTGTGGCCTCAATCAGCTTTAGCTCAAGAAGGTGGTTGAGCTTGGAAGGAAATCGTGAACCAATGAGTCCATCTTGCAGCTCTGGGCTTGAGCATGCTTATTTAAAGAAACTGCATGTGCTGGATGTAAATCTACACTGTTGAATTCTGATGAACATGAAACTGAGAAAGAAAGACAAATGCTACACCACCTTGACAGCTTAGCGTGATTATATAGAGATAGCACTCCTTCACATTTGAATTCGTGACTTGTTGGAGAAAAAGATCACAACAAAACATAGCCATTGCCATGGAGTTTGGCCGTGCAGGGATTCTATTTGCTGTAGCATTCTTGCTAGTTCACTGCGGCTAGATTCAATTGCGCAAGCGGGATTTGTTGAAGTCCAAAAACGGTGATCAATTGATGAATTGATGGGAATTTGACAGGAATTCGGTAGATTTTTTCTGGGGATTTGTTGGTGACAATTTCATCCAAATATTCACCGTTTCAACCGAGTGGAAGTCAGACTTCCAGGTTTTTTTTGGTCGAGTTCTGTGTCAGGGACCAGCATTTTTCCCCGCAGATTCCGAGGATGAAATACAACAGGAGAAGACTTGCAAGATTTTGAAATTACGTACCTAGCATTCCATTGATTTTCTTTTAAATATACAATTGTTCTTTTCAACATGTCCCCTAGCTGAGGCCATGTTCTTGATTTCGCCCTGCCACTATGTGGGAAATCATCAAATGTTCAGGCCTCAGAAATTTCAGATTTATGACAATGCTTAAGTGATTATCTAGGTGGTGGTTTAAAATATTGTTTTATGTTCACCCTGATCCCTGGGGAAATGATCCAATTTGACGAGCAGATTTTTGAAATGGGTTGGTTCAACCACAAACTAGTTATAGCACAACACATTTTTGAACTGAAGAGTTGCTTTTTTCACCGCCAAGGTGGGCTTGACATCCCCATTGCTAATATCACGTTTGCCCAGAAGAAGTGAAGAGAGCGAAGAGAAATCAACTGGACCACCCAATTCTGCTTCTTGGGCAACAAAGTCTTGAGATCTCTAGATTTGGAAGATGAAGATTAGCAATTCAGCCTTGGACCAGCAGAAACCTATTGAATCATATTTTTAAGACTACAACAACACGCCAGATGTAACAGACATTTGACGTGAAACTTGTGAAAAGTGTGCAATGCCAAAAAGCCTCAAGTTGAGGCCAAAGTTATGGTGCAGCAAGCTGCAGAGTCTGTCATGAAAGCATATCTAGATGGCATCTCCCGGCAGTCAGTGCAGTTGATCCTTGGACATCATCCTTGTTCCATTTTTGGCTTTGAAATGTGAGCTAATGTGAAGCTCGTTGTATCCATGAAAAACCAAGGAGGCTTGACATTGTTTGTCCATCCAAACGAGTCATTGAGTCTGGCATGGAAGCTCTGCTCCAGGCTGCATTGCCTATGGCAAAAGTTTCTTGACCAACAGATTTAGACTTGTTTTCTTCGATTAGTACTTGCTAATTTTAGGAGGAAACTGATGGACCTCGGGGAGCCCTAATTTTGAGACACTTGAGACACATAGTAAATGGCGTTTTGGTAGCAGCCTTCAGTTCCGTTTTTTGCATGACGTTGGCCCAAGGCATTTACCCAATCTCTCACAGTTGAAGGTGGTGCCCCACTGAAAGATGTGTGTCTTGATCCTGAAATTTGAGAAATCTAACTGATCAAACGGATTGTGTTTTTTTTGGGGGGGTATTTGCTGGAAAAGGTGCTCGAAATTATCTCGAAATTAGCAAAGCCTGATATTTGGAAATGTCAAGCATGTTGTGTTGATGTTTTTCTGACTTGTCAAGGCGTATCTCGCGATTTGATCCAGTCGGCACAACCTCTGGCGACGTGGGGACCTTGCTATACAGAGTCTCTGAAGATCCCAAGCAGGACTTTGCAACACCTGGGCGCTGTAAATCTTGACAAGTTACTGGCATTAGTCCCAAAAAGTTTGATTCGGGGTATGATGTGTGAGTGACACGCATTTGTAATTTGTGTGTATATATGTATGTGTGACACGCACACTTACATAGACTCAGCATCAAGGCGCTTTGATATGATTGTTCAAAGATGTTCAAAAGGTGGACAGGATCATAAATGCTCAGCAGACTCAGCAACATTTCTGACATCACGCACACTGACAGGATGTCGCAGTGGTCTTTCTGGGAGGTCGTAAGTTTGTTCTTCAAGACAACCCAAATCGTTTTTTGCGTGGCATGAAAAACCGCCTGGTCGTCATGCTGAACTCAGAAGATGCAGCTACAACTTTTAGGCAGCCAGCCCAGACGTTCTGGTGGTTGGTGCTTGTGTGTGATTGATCATCATTGTATAGTGCACAAATGATAGTTACGTTAGAACAGAATCAAGTTTCTTGATAGCCAGTACATATTCATCATATTCCAGATATCAGAATGACAATTCAGAATCCAGAAACTGCATGATTCTCACACGATAGATTGATTGCGACCCAACACCAGGCTGGAAAATAGAGGCCAAGAAGTCAGTGCTGGTGGGAACTTTGGCAATGATGTAGAAATTCTTGGTAAGTTGCTTTGATGCAAGTGATGATACGACTTTGATGTTCTGCACAAAAGGATTTGATATGATTTGATGTGATTTGATGATTTGATCCATCCACAGCCCTTATCTTCCGAATTTTAGCTGAGGTTTTGCGAGCAATTCAAAGAAGAGACCTATTACCTTCGACTCTTGTCGCTCAGCGGATCTTGGTACGGGAGAGCGAGTTGGAACGGCCCCAAGAGACGGGGTTGGAAGCGCAAATGCCGGTTTTATTGGACTCATTCAGCACAAATTTGGACGAATACCAAGACTGTCACTCATAGGGCGTGAACTCAGGCTTTTAAGTGACTGGCCTGTTCTCATTTACCGTGCCTTGACTCAGACAATGTTGCACAGTGACAGCAACGACTTGATAATTGCCTGCGGACATGATTGTATTCAGGAACAGCGGGAATAATTTCATAATAGGATTCCTGTACAGTTACAATATGTTAAAATCATTCATATGCAAAACAATACGCATGTATATACATTCAATCACATTCATGCATGCATGCAGTTGAGGTGCATATCCCAATCCATGGGAGGTTTACCTGGAAGCTCTGGATGGTGATGTAGTGAGGCCAGGAATCAAAATGGCATAGCATGATCGGTCCATTGTGAATCCACCACACAACTCCAGGTTATTGTATGGATCTCGTAAGCCACTTCCTGAAGAAATATTGCAGGAATCTCGTTCGCAAGACTTTGCAGCGAATTATCACTTTACTGCATGTATTTGCATTTTTTGTCTTCAGCCATCCCTTCTATAGTTTCGGGAAAGCAAAGGAAATTGCAAAGTACGAGGAGGAGAATGGTATCACACCAGCGGAGAAAATTGCATCCTGGCCTTCTAATGGATTGTCAGATATTAGAAATGAAGCGCTGTAAACATTCTTTGCTTCATGTTTCTGAGGCAAAGATCAATTCTCGATGACCACATGGTGGTTGTCCATCACAACAAGGCGACCGTTGAAGCAGCTCTGCCGGTGGTTGGAGAGGAGCGCGCGAGGTGGACGTCGCAACTTTCAGTGAACGGGAAGAGTCCCATTTTTCTACCAGATCCGCGTCAAGATGTGTGGATAGATCTTTATCGATCGATTTTAGGCAGCCGCAAAAAAGGGAGCTCTGGGAATTCATGTGATGTCATGTCAGATTTTCTTGCAGGCTTTTGTTGGAAAGAGATGACTCTATTTGCGATAGAAGAGCATGCACAAGTGTGTGTTGGGAAACAGCAGACAAGACTTAATGAATTCTGAATGTCAGTATTCGTTCGATGAATTGAAAAGGAGAGTTGCGTATCTGGTAGCGTCAAAGAGTATATGTATATAGTACATTCTATATAATTTATCAGCCGGTAAGCATTCACCGCCAGCACCATCCGCTTCAGCTGAGCAGCTAGCAGCACTGCCAGCGCCACTGCCAGCAGCACAACACCACTAGCACCAGCAGCAGCCCCATCAACATAGCCAGCAGGCCTAAACCAGCACCGTCAGCAGCAGAACGCCAGCAGCAGCAATATCACCAACAGCACCAACGCCACCCTCGCCACCTCCACCACAACCAACCAACAAACACACAAATAAAGAAAGAAACAAAGCAACCATGAAACAAGCAAAGAAGCCAACCAACAAACCAAAACAAACAAACAAACAAAACAAAACAAATCAAAACAAATCAAAACAAATCAAAACAACAAACACCAAGATAACAAACAAACCAAAACAACAAACAAACCAAAACAACAAGCAAACAAGCAAGCAAGCAAGCAAGCAAGCAAACAAACAAACAAACAAACAAACAAACACACAAACACACAAACACACAAACACACAAACACACAAACACACAAACACACAAACAAACAAACAAACAAACAAACAAACAAACAAACTAACTAACTAACTAACTAACTAACTAACAGACAGACAGACAGACAGACAAACAAACAAACAAACAAACAAACAAACAAACCCAAACAACAAACAAACAACCACCACAATCACAACGAGCAGCAGAAACGCAGCACCCGCATCCTCAAAACCTGCAACAAGAGCAGCAGCACCAAGAGCACCTGGTGAGATTGAGCCAAGAATATTTGCTGTCAAGGCTTCTCATCGTGGTCATTGTGATGGTGGTGGAGGTTATGTTTGCCAGACATTTGTTCACAAAAACAAAACTGAACAGCAATTATAAGCAAGAACAGTAAACCATAAAAGCGAAAACACAAAGCGCCTCTCGACTAGAGAAGCTGGGAAAGCCGGCGGATTGCATGTAACAACCCACGACTTCAGTTTGCTTGAGCCACACTTCTTAGGCATAAATGGTCAGCCAGTCAGCAAGTGCAAGCATTACAAAAGCACCCAACCTTGGCTGTGAAGGTGCAGATGGTCCAGACCTGACTTGAGCAAAATCGCCCGGGAAAATGTTGCTCAGGATTTATGCCTTGCAGCTGTGCTGCAATCACTTCCAAACTTCTGAAATCATGGCAGCCCAACATGCGTGTTGTTTGCATCGTGAGCTCATCATAGGGCTTTTGGATGCTTTTGGTGGGACATGTTTGTTGATTTCTCCTTTACTCTCGACTGGCCTGATTGCAGCTTTTTATCAGATGGAAGTCTTTAATCTTTTGATGTTACTGTAATGCAGCAGAGCTCATGCAGAGCTGCAGATGGGAGTGATCAACCCAGTGGATTTGCGATGCAGTGATGTTGATAATTGTCTTATTTGTCATCATTTGTCTATACATGTACATTTGAATAGATTGTTGATATAATATATGTATATATAGATATGATAAGTTTGATATTGTTTGAAAAAAATTGAGACATGCTACATATATAGTACGTATATGTAAATGTCTACGACTAGCGTATACTAGAAAGTAGGGAAGTGTTCAACAACTCAAAATGCCACTCTACAACTCAAGAGCTCAGGTGCAAAGTTCTACGGAGGTGAGAGCTAATTCGTCACGGTTCAAGGAGACAGGCAAGAGGGGAAGTGGAATTCGGAGTGAAGTGAAACTCAAGATCTTATCAAAACGTCAAGCTGCTGAACAGTTTTTTGTCAGAATCCGACCTTTGCAGGTGTTCTATGCTGTTGTCATGGAGGTGAGAAACTCATTACAATACCTAATGTCAAGAATTAAATCTCATTCAGTTGAATTGGATGAATTTGCTGATTTGGAATGTCCTCCAATTTTTCAAGCCAACACATGGAAAACCCAAGGTGACGAGGATCAGAAGGAGATCACTTCATGTTCTGCTCTCCATGAGGTGGTTTTCAAATTATCATTCATGGATTTTTTTTTGTGACTCAGTGAGAAATCAGTCATTCAAGGCATTTGTGGAGGCACAAGTTCCAAATGACTTGTTCTCCTTTGAGGCGCGAAATGTAGGTTGAGAGTGTAGGTAGGACTGTCATCGAAGAATTGTTTGCACTCAGAGTCCGAGAAGCTGTGCGTTGCCTACGTTTTAAGCCGTGTGCATATTAGATTATGAATACATCAAGCATTTTTCAACATCTATAAGTCTATAAGCGATAAAGAATCTCAAATCCCAGACTTAGGAGCCAGCCTTTAGCAGATCAAGCAGCAGTAGATCACCATCTGTTTTCTGCTCAGCTTCTTTTCCATCATTTTAAGTTTTTTTTTAGTGGCCAGGTCACTGTTTTGGGAATTTTGCGGTGCTAAGGCTTTCCCAGAAGATGACCTTCCAAGTCAGGTAAGAACCTTTGGGATCTTCCGGTGGAACAATTTGATGGGCCACTTTTTTCTCGGGAAGGCCCATGATTTCCTCGGTCACCGTGAGGTGCCCATCTATGGGAAGGGCAGTTGGTATGGAGAAGGAGGCTCCTACCAGAGTTGTTACCTCAGCAACGAGCAACTGTTACCGCAGCAGATGTTGCAGGATGTTAGATATGAATGTCATAGCATATAAAGTTATAAAGGTCAGCAGGCTTTGGCCAAATCACTTGCTGATGGCGACGCTGTTCTTGTCACATTCTCAGGTCTTTTCATAGTTACAGTGAATTTGTGTAGTTTGACGCAGTGTTTTTTACTGCCAGCCACTGTGATGCCACTGTCGTTCCCCGAGATTTGGGCATCATGGCTTGTCAAGCTCGCACATGAGCCTCGTGGGATGCCAAGGGGAGAGGGAATTTGCAAGGTGATGCTTTGCACTGTAACAACTTCTCACAGCAAGGTGAGTTCGAGTCACAAGGGCTTTACAAGGGTTTTTCGATGTTTTGAGTGTTCCAATACTTGCAGCAAGTATCTTCAGTCTGGAAACAGATTTCAGAACTCCTTGGAGAGGTGCGGTCCTACCTCGACGTCAGCACTTGCCTCCTGAGGTGCAGAATGCATGAGAACATGGTTGGGTTATCTTGACTTGTAAAGGATGGACCTCACAACCTCTACTGGAGTATACTGGTCTGTGTCAAATGAAATGCTAGTGGACTGGAGCTTTTGAACAGTCGTTTGACATATGTTTTCTGCTGGCTTTTCATTATCCATGGAAAACAAAATGCCTTGAAGAAGAGGTGAAACGCGTACCAAATATTTCGTCATGTTTGAGGCGATCTGCAGCATCGATGAGATTAGCAAGGGAACACCCTTGTTAGCTGTCCTGCTGCCAAGATTCAATCTGAGAATCGGATGGGCATTAACAGCCCATGGAAATCAAGATAGCCAAGATTCAGCGGATGTTTTCAGTCAACATTCTGAAGATTTCTGAATAATTCATGAAAAAACTAGTCCAAAGCTACTCAACCACCAACATGCTGTGACAGGCTTGCTTGCCATACTTTTTGCAACTCAAAGGCTCCAAATTTTGGGAATCAAAAATAACAGGCTGTTTGGTGAAATTCCAGGTGTCCTATTGCTGGGCGACCTCAGCACATCCAGATCCTGAGGTTGGGACTGGGCCTTCGAGCTTTCTGGTTGCCAAAACTGGTTTATTTTCTTCTGGCAATTAGTTTGTGGGGTATTCTACATATCAAATATAATATATATATATATATTAAATGTATAATACATGTGTGTGTGTGTGTGGTGTGTGTTTAGCAAATTTTGGCGTCCAGGGATGCAGCTGTTTGATTGTGGTTCTGCAGTGATCAATACCAGAAGACAAGGTGAACATTAGGGCAGGTTTCTGCCAAGGTTGGAAAAATGTATGATGGTATAAAGTATAAACGTTTTTGTCCTTCAACCTTTTCTATGTAGATCAGGAGATTAAACCCAGCGTACTCAATTTTTTACCAACAAATTGTAGGATTGCTCATTGAAAAACTGGCAAAATTTTCAAGTTCCGTTGATTGATGCAAGCATCACAATCAGGCAACGCAGTTGCACCTATTGGGGCAGCTACTAGACCGCTGGCTCACGTGGCGACAGAGGCATTTTCAATCATATTGGCAGGTTTTGACCCTATCACATTGCATGACATCCCTACCGTATGACATCCTTATCCAAGTGTTTCTACGTTTCAGGAGTCCCATTTTGAGCAGCCCAGGCACCTGCAGCCAGGACAATTGGAACATACAATTACTGATATATTGCATGCCAATGGACACTTCATTCCCTAAAGATGGCAGAAAGCAGAGGTTTCGACATGATTCAAGACATGTGAAAAGTTGTATTTGGGGTTGAATCATCCGCGGATGGAGTATGAGTGTATGATCAGGACCTTCTTACCTCTTGTGATGGAGCGAGGAGCAGGAGCTGTAGGGCAAAGATCTGCAGTGGGGGCATGGCCATTGACTGCTCATGCAGCTGTCCAGGAATGATGTGGCGGTTTTGGTTGATTGGTGTAGTACCTACCAAGTTTCTTCCTCAGCTCAATAGACACAGTCTCGACTTGCACTCGGCAATGCTTGCCAGAGGGCAGAATCAAAACAGAGACCGTTCTCCAGCATTGCTTTCCTACCTGTTGTATGTGAGTGGCTGCAGTGTGTATTTGACAAGGAACCACGCTTCGCGGAGGAGAGACGCTCATCAGAACGATTCCTGCAACAGGTGCTTTTGGGTGTTGGAGTACCAGATTTCAGGATTTATAAAAACTGATGGAATGCTGGCATGAAATGGATTGCAGGTGGGCCGTTGGTTTGCGCCAGACTCTGAGATACAAATTTGTTAACACAACTTGGTGACTTTTGGTGATTTCCGGTTTCTTTGACACCTGTTTTATAGAGTGTGGGGTTGGTGATGTTTCATACCTTTGGGAGCTTTGCGGACGGGTTTTACCATTTATATATATTTTTATCCATTTTTGTAAATGTGTTTTACCCATCAAACAGTTGGCATCGTGTTGAGAATTGAGGCACGAGCATACGACGGTTTGGCTGTTGACCAACTCACCCTTGGGAGCAGCTGGGGCCCAAGTGCATAGGCAACAAATTCTGGATGCAAACATGGAGATTATATAGAGAATATGGCACTGAATCGAATTGTTATGAATTGTTATTTAAAGGCTTACGCCTGACAGCCGGGCGCCGGCCGAAGGGGCCCTATGTTCGCCTAGGTTAGCCGTATGTTCGCCTAAGTTAGGCGATGTTAGCCGTATGTTGCCCCAGGTCGGCCCTATGTGAGCCCTATGTTGGCCCTATGTTCGCCTATGTTAGCCGTATGTGGCCCCAGGTCGGCCCTATGTTGGCCTTATGTTGGCCTAAGTGGCCCCTATGTTGGCCCTATCTTGGCCCTATGTTGCCCCATCATGTCGACAAATTTGGCCGAACCATGTTCAAACACCTTCAACATGTCATTTTTTCCCGTCCGGGACCCCCCCTGAACCCGAAAACCACGTAAAACGCATGGTTTTTTGATAGTGCCAAGATCAATTTCCGGAGCACCGAAGGCCACAAAACACCGTAAAACACGATGTTTTTCAACACCACACACAAAAAACACCGTAATTTACAGGGGTTCTGGTGGGTCGGAGGTGAGCCCGAGGTGAGCCCGAGCTGGTCGGCGGCAGGGGCGGCACGCCACTATAACCTTCGGTTACCAACCGAAGGCCTCCGGCAAGGGCACGGCTCGCCTTGGCAGTGGCCGGCGCCCGGATTAAGGGCTACCGCCCATGCCGCCGACCCCTCACAACCTAGCCCGGACACGCCCAGAGCAGCAACCTCCCGGCGATGGACTCAAAACAGCCAAACACCACCTAAATCCGGACGCAAACATAGCAAAAAACCCTCCCCCGCAGCGTGGCGAAGTGACAAGTCTGAAACCCCTAAAGGAGAAGAAACAGGCCCCAGCACGTAGACAGAAAACGCGACGCAACCTAGCCCGGACACGCCCAGAACAGCAACCTCCCGGCCATGGACTCAAAACAGCCAAACACCACCTAAATCCGGACGCAAACCTAGCAAAAAACCCTCCCCCGCAGCGTTGCGAAGTGACAAGTCTGAACCCCCTAAAGGAGAAGAAACAGGCCCCAGCACGTAGACAGAAAACGCGACGCAACCTAGCCCGGACACGCCCAGAGCAGCAACCTCCCGGCGATGGACTCAAAACAGCCAAACACCACCTAAATCCGGACGCAAACCTAGCAAAAAACCCTCCCCCGCAGCGTTGCGAAGTGACAAGTCTGAACCCCCTAAAGGAGAAGAAACAGGCCCCAGCACGTAGACAGAAAACGCGACGCAACCTAGCCCGGACACGCCCAGAGCAGCAACCTCCCGGCGATGGACTCAAAACAGCCAAACACCACCTAAATCCGGACGCAAACATAGCAAAAAACCCTCCCCCGCAGCGTGGCGAAGTGACAAGTCTGAAACCCCTAAAGGAGAAGAAACAGGCCCCAGCACGTGGCCACAAGACGCAACGCAACCTAGCCCAGCCACACCCAAAACCGCAACCAGCCCCCCTACGTACACAGAAAACGTCACGCAGCCTACCCCGAACAACCCCTAGGCCGCAGCTTCTTCACAACGGATCCCCCACAGTCAAACACCACTGCTTCTCCACGATAACGCACAAATGCAAACCTACGTGTCGCCTACGCCATTCTTTTCGCCTCCCCCTCGAAAAAGGCGAGGGGTCGGCGGATATTGCAAACTAATTTGAAATCCATGTTGATTCCGTTTGTATTATTTGCATTTAGTAATTCTTATGATTAAATCAATGGTATATAAGTACTTGCTCGATTTTACTTACATGTTTCTCGGTTATCAAGCAAAAAAGATTGCTCACTCAGGAGCCGTACCACCTGCGCGGATGGCCAACCTTTGAGCAGGCGTCATCGGTCCCGTATGTCGCGTCATCACCGAAAACGTGGGCGGAAAAACTGAGGCGGTGAGTCTACTGCCAACAGGAGACAAAGAAGTTTTGGATATAGGCCGGGACTCACTGCACATCAATTCTTTGCACATCATTGAAATCTAACATTCAATACATGACATTTCATGACATTTCATCACATTTCATCACATTTCATGACATTTCGTGACATTTTCGCAGATATTCAAAAACATGTCGATACATGTCGCTGAAGAAATAGGACGACTGGTGAAACGCTCTGGCCTGACTGGTTTGGACTGGTCCCCTCCTGAGCAACTTCGATTCTCTTGGTGATCCAGTCATATAGCCTTGAATCGAGGCCATCCATCATCTCAGAATGTCAAGCCAAACGATTGCCACCTTTGACGTGGGGGGGCCTGGCGGGGTACAACACTGATATTAAATGAGTGGATTCGTTTGGGATTTGTCACATGATGTGGATGACGAAAAAATATGCAGCATTCAAGATGCAGGCCTGCTGAATTTCGTGAAGAGCTGCGGCAGAAGCATTTCTCTTGGAGCCGGAAACTTATTTGAGAAACTCACTGTGTCATTTTTGTTCTGTGTTCAGGTGAGAGTTGAGAGCCTGCACTGCAACATAATTCTTGTCTGTTATGTGTCCAAAATATGTCGTCCATAAGTCTCAGTCACGCTTTCCCACATCTACCTGCTGGATGTTTAGTCATGTCATGTAGAAGTGAGGCTGCAGTATAGCCGTATAGCCCTTCTCCATAGTTGCCACCGATTCTGCCCTGAAGGTCACGATAGAGACTCGCTGGCAATCCTGTACACAGAAGTTTACGAGGCGCTGAGAGGATGGATTGTGAAGGGCGATGTATGATATAATCATATAGTTCATATAATATAATCATAATAATATGGTCTCAATGATCCCTAGGATCCCGTGTGATGATTTTAGCAGACAGATCAGGAGAAGAGGTATGGGGAATTTGCGATAAATAAGGAAACTTGATGAACATGCTGGATGACAGCTACAACTGTTTCTGTTGGCGGTCTCACAGGATGTTGTGGAGAAGGCAATTGAGATGCCCCTCTCACGCATGAGATGGGGTGATGAGGAGATGGGTCAGCTTTCGCCTTAGCCTGTCATTAACAAACATGGAAAAACACTTATTGCTTGTAGCATGGGATCATTTCAAAGAAAACATTGGGCACCTTGGGTTCCCTACAACTTCTTCTGAGGTTGCAGGGCACCTTGGGAAGTTGTTGTCGGCTACAACGTTCGGACCTTGGATTTGTTTCCCCACCTCGAAAAAACCCACGTGGTTTCGCAGCTTCAACATGAGGCCTCGATTTGACTCGCAACCATATCACTAACTCTGGTGCTGAAACTTTGGTCAGGGTCCCATCTTAGAGCTTGGAGATTTAGCAAAAAGAACAGATTTTTCAGGTTTGAAAGCAGCTCAGAAAGTACAAGAAGTTCGCCGTGGATAGTCATGGATATGGTTGTCATGGATTGGTCATATGAGTCATATGTGTCAATGAGAACTCAGGGGAAAATTCGGCGAAAAGATGGTCAAAAGTTTGTATAGAATCTACAGGCCAACATTCTGCTTCAGAGCCCTCGTGTGCTTCAGTGGGAGCCTCAGTCAAGACCCAAAATCTCAGTAAAAATCTCCATTGTTGCAGGATTTTACAAGTTGGTGAAGCAAGAGTTCCGGTTTAAAACCTGACCTTATTTTTGAGGTCCTTACACTTTTTGGATTTGTCTGGAAATGAGATTGGCGATCCTGGTCTTCGCAGTTGGCAACCAAGTCTAAGTGTTTGATGATCTAAGTTTTGCACATGTTTGCAGTTTACAACTAGTTGCTTGTCGAGGTTTAGCTGCTGCACTGCCAAGCGTACAATCCATCAAAGCACTGGGTTTTGACAGTCCCAGACCAAGATTCGGTAACAGAACCGTTCAGCTTTTAGACTAAATGTCTCAAGAAAGCCGCGAGTTCAGACATGTGCGAAAAAAAACAAAACCTTCACAGCAGAACCCAGCAATATGGTGCCAACTTGGTTGGGAGCTTTCTCAGGCAACTTCATTGGAGATCAAGGGGCTGAAAGTCTCGCAACAGCGTTGCCAAACTGTTCGGGTGCAAAGCTCAGGTTGAGGGGAGACAATTTCGGAAGCTTCGCTTTGTCTCGTTTCACCACTGGCAAAGTACACCAGGTTTGCAACGACTCATCCTGCGCCGCAATGAGATCGGTGATAGTGGAGCTGGAGAACTGGTCAATTGCCCAAATGATTCACAAGCGTTTTGGGTGGGGTGGTTGGAATGTTTCTGAATCATTCTCTTCTAGAAATGCCTAGGAAGCAAGTAGGATCATTATGATTCCAGACTATGAGACGCCATGAGATCTCGAAGTCAGTGCAAAACAGTCCCAAACGTCGAGGCTCGAGCAATTCCTCGCTGCACAAATCTACAGCTTCTAGATCTCAGTGAGAACGAGGCAGTGTTATTGTGTGAAGCAGTGCAAAAAAAATCAAAGCCTTGAAAATTCCCTATAGGCTGGGCCTATTAATATCTATTAATAGAAAAGTACAATTAAGTACATGTTTAATATTTTAATGATGTTTATTTGCAGATAATTTGTAGCAACTCCAGAAATATCGAAACAAAGAGGTCAGTGACGTTGGTGCTGAGCGCTTTGCAGCGGCTTTGCCCAAGTGTACTCAGCTCCAAAGGCGGCGGCGTTTTGACCAATGGATTCGTTGATATCCAGTGGTTTGTTATGTTGTGATCATGTCTTGGGGTTGTTGACATCTTAACATCTAAATACATTGAAAAAATACAAGCAAATACGTAAAAATCCATATTTAAGAGCATGTGGAGTAATTAAAGATTCGAAAACCAAGTTTCGTTGGTCCCACAGTTAGCACCCTCATTCGGAGCTTTGTTGCAAATCCAGCAGATTCCCATCAGAGGAACGAACGAAAATCTCGGACCTTCCATGAAGTCATATTACATTCCACTGGATTGATTTTTGTTTGGAAGGTTTGACCTGGCAAGAAATCGTGTGGGTGATCGTGGAGCCTTGAGTCTTGCAGCTGTTTTGCCCAGATGTCGCCAGTTGCAGGCAGAGCTGACTGGAAGCTGTCAAAAACTATTACGTATATTTGAACTTAATCCAACTTAGTAAGCTTTCCAGAAAGATGCTATAGTGCTATATCAACTTATAATAAACCACATTTAGTCATATTAACATGACATATATGAAATATGATATATGATTTTGCACCCGTGTGTACCGAGATTGTATCTAGCTTGAGACTGCAAGCCGTGCCTGATTTTTCGGCAAGGCATTCGGCCTTGGTGGCCATGAAGTGGGAGAAATTCTGGGTGGTGGACGAATCGGTGTTCACCTCAAGTTCAACCAATGGCACCAAAGTCGCCAAATTGACATGGCTATTCCCTATGGGTTTCATGTTTTTAAGTGTTTTTTTCTAAAAGCAGGATATGAAATGCATATCAATGGATTAATCCAATGCGTGTATCTCCTTTGGAAAGAAATGTTTCGGTTGCTTTGTTTGAGGTGACGGGGGAGCTGGTTTGTTGGCTTCTGCGTTGCTTCGTTGCGAACGGCTCTGCAAATTGGATCTTAGCACCTTGGCGTTGCGAGAAGGAGGTGGTGGGTGGTGGCCAAGCTGTTTTGATAGGATGATTTTTTAGGTATATCATTATATATACATACCTATATATATATAGGATGATAATGATAGGATATTTTAGGATATTATCCGAAAGTCTAGGATTGTATTGATTGGTGTTGATTGATTTTGTATGCCGACATTTTGATTATCATGATTTTGACATGTGATGGCAATTGAGGTGAAAATCAGATTGGCGATGGTGGAACAGAACAGCTTGCAGCAGCAAGGGCCCCTGGTGCCCATCAATTTATTTTGAGGAATTCATAAACTTCATGAACTCTACAGATTTGTGTGTGTGTATTTATGGATGTGATGTTGTTTGATCAAGGTGATGCCTCATTGTGGCCAGCTGGCAGAGTACAGCCGGCTTGTTGGACATTTTATATGATATAGGATGTACTCCATACAAGTGGTTCCTGGGCCTTGTAGCAGTTCAATGTCAACCTTGTTAACAAAACATGCCAACTTGTTTGGTCGTCCATTTGATTAGCTTGGCAGGCTTGATTTGTACCGGAATCGCATCGCGGACACTGGTGTTGGGAGGCTTGCAGAGGCTGGCTTTTTTGAATCACGACCTCCTATTGGATTTGTTGACATGATTTTAATATGATTTCTTGATGGGTTAGGGTGGATTGACACAGGCAGTGCCTCAATGTGGCCATTTGGATTGGTGTACGTCCAAGCTTGGAATGAAATGGCCACGAAATGCCACAACACTGGAAGTTTGAGCTATGGAGGCTGTATGAATTTAGCTGTTAACCGTTAACACATCAACTGAGGCTTCGTCTTTTAGAGAATCCCTACGGCATAAAAGGAGCAACACGTTTGCTTGAAGCATGGGAGGCGCTTTTTTGACATTCAGAATCTGAGAAACTTTTCACACCAAATTGATCTTATTTGCAAGGCGGCAGGAAAGCCCAAGGGGTTGTGGCCATAGTTTTCCCTTCCAGTGTTCCGTGAAAGATAGGGATACTTGGGATTTAATTGAATTGTTGATATGATTTAACAGTCTTGGTGTCCGATCAAGTCATTTCACCGAGGCGTTTACTTTGCCAGCCATCTTCATCTTCAGGTAGAAGCTATGCTGGATGGGCGAGCTGGGGCAGTTTGCAACTTAGCTTTTTCGCCACTAATCATCGGTTGAGATTGCAAATATGATATTGCATCAAGATGCAAATGTCATGAAAATTCTCATCACTCACAGGGTTTCAAGCATTTCCAAATGTTCTAAAGAGTTCGTTCAACACCCTTGGGAGACTTGCGATTTGAAGCTGTTAAAGAAGACTCCCAGGTGGTCCTGCAACGAAAGTTGCACCTGAAAGTCCAGGTGCTCATAGTGTCATAATGACTTCGAAAATGGAAACCTAACTGAGCCGCCTATTGACTGTAAGTCTCTGGCCAGTTTCATGAAGTTTCTAACAGTTAGATGATTTCAACTTCCAGGTCATGACAAGTCAGGGAAGTTCAGGATGTCATTGTCAACATCCCAGTTTTGAAGCGGTTCCCTACTCGCTGTCCAAGAAATCTAAGAGAGTCTTACATTCGCATACGTGCGCCCCAGGTGATCCACGAGTTCAGCTGATGGACCTGCCAACGAAACACCTCAATTTATAAGGCGCCGTGGCGTTCCTCCAAGCTGATCCAGTGTGCAGCTGAATTCCACCAGAAAAAGAAGTGTTGCGTCGACCAAGCAATTGCATCAACTGCACACTTGACATCACTTGACGCTTGAGGAGTTGGGCGTAAATACTTGCATAGTGTGCCAAAGACTTGCACCCAATCCCCACAATTTCCCTTGAACTTCAGACTAGATGGCAGGCTCCCTGGTACGGGAAAAGTTGCCATTATCTACAATAAGCACACCGAAAATCACCGAAACCATTTGATATTTTGTGATGCAAAAGACGGCAACAGATGCTTAACTTGATTTGATTCATGATTCAACAGATTTGTGTCTACCAATGGTTCGAACTATAATTCATGTTTAATGTATTACTATGAAATGTAGACATGTGGATAATTGCGATTTAATGATCATTCAATGCTTGAGACTAGCTGTGGGAAGCCATTCCTAGTAGATTTGGTCAACGACCTCGGACTGCATAAGGCATCCCGAGAGCTTTTCCAGAAACAACTTTTGAGGGGACAGTTTGCCCCTAGTTAGTGACTGATAGTCATCCTGTAGCTGGAAAGGCGTTCCATGTCCATCCATGCAACATCAAACTCAGAACGATTGACCTTCATGAAGCTGGAGTCACACCTTATGGGAATGCTGTAAAGTTCCAGGATTGCTACAGAGGTGTGTTCACACAGCTAGTGCCCTCCATAGCACCATAGGTGCCAGGCGGTTCAAAAAGTTGTTTTGTGGAGCAGCTGTGAGTTGCAATTTGGTCGATCTCCGAGAGAAGGCAAATACGAGACAGTAAACCTCGGAATGGCAAAGGTGGTATGGACAAACTGATTTTGCCTTGTCATCATTTGCATGAATTTGCTACCAGTCCAGTCTAGACAAACTGCTTTTGCAAGTGTTTTTGCAATGTCATGACTTGCAATGACATGACAAAATCTCCAGGATCAATTGCAACCTTGTCAAGCTAGTGGATGGAACATGATAGAACAATCAAGTCTGTACGCACTCTGGACACTTGAACGGCACTATTTCTTAGCAACTTAGTATTGTTTCACAAAAATAGATAAAGATCGTGTGTACTGTGATGTAGTGTTTGTGTGTATGCGTATCCACCTGCCACTTTTGTACATCTTTGGTGCAGTTTGAAAGTGCCTCATCACCATTCGTTCCAAAGCAGCTTACAAAAAGCTTGTCCTTCAAAGCCCATCCGGCGACATGTTGTATCACTCAACTTCTCACATTGCCCAAGCTCTAAAAGCCACATACAAAGACACGAAGACGAAAGCCATCGAAAGCCTATGAAGCGGTTGAATGCTGAAAAACTGGCCGACGAGGAGACCAAGATTTGGTTTGGAACCTCAAGGTGATCTTGAAGCAATCTCAACCCGGAAAAAATTGAAGACAACGCCAACGCCTGTTGCCAGTTGAACTTCATAGCTCACCCATTGAGGTACTCACAGGAGAACCCAAAAAGATCCGGAAGCAGTTCCTCGGAGAGGCGAATCGGAGCTTTGGATGACTTGAATCCTCAGAAACTGCGAATAATTTTGTTGATGATTCCCGTAGCCATTTGGCTTGTCTGCAAGGTAGTGGCGAGGTCCGTGTTTTGAAGGCGAAAACCGCTTTACTGTTTGGATAGGTTTCTTCTGAAGCCTTTGCTGACGGGGGCCCGCGGCTGGTCGCTGTTGTTGGAGGCCGCCCATGCCGGGTTGTTGGAGATGGAAAATGAAAAAAGGTGGCTATGGATGCTATGGCACGGTGTGTGACTTGAACAGTGGCTTGCCTACATCTACACCAAAGTCAAAGCCCATCTGCTCATGTGCTTTGAATTTGGTGTGGTGTCGCCAGCGGGCTGTGCAGAGTATGGGGGTGCAAGCTTTTGTGGGGCAAGGAGTTCCCCTGTGGCCACAGATCCAGAGATGAGCTTGAACCAGACCGGAGGAGCCGATCCTGCTACTTGGCATGTGGTGTTCGAGGCGATGCTCACACTTGTCAAAGAAGACGATAAAAGCTTTAGCAAAATGTGATTGACAGATGATTCAGATTCTTTACCTCGCAATCTTTTTCGGATACACGGGCAGAGGGCCGAGCTTAGGTTGTGCTCAGCCTACAATGAATTGCGATCTGCGGTGCTGTGTGCCAACAGGCAGCAGAGCGTGGTGAATGGAGGATTTGGCTGCACCTTCAGGGGAAGGAGCAGCCAATGATTGGCACACCAGCCGGGACAAGCCGGGACTGTACTGCTGTCGAGAAGAATGAAGCGGGCAGGTTCGGTTCATCGGGTCCGTTCGACCGAATGAGCTTCGCCAGATGCTTCCTGCATGGAAAAGCTCCGCTTGGGATTGGTGTAGATTCCAGAGTGCTCTACGAGTCAATTGCAAGTCAAATGCAGTCTCCACCGGCGAAGATTAGTTCAGGTAAACTGCGACTTGCGCTGCTTCCGAACATGAAGAAGCGCGGAAGGGATCTGGACTACAGCGCAGGCAGTGCAGCAAGCAATGTTGTTGCTGGTGGAGCAGCTGCTGAGGGTCCCACCTTTGTTGTGGTCCCGCCTGCCTTCCATTTGGTATCGAGGTCTGAGACAGGCAAGTGCTTCAGCGCACAGTCAGTGCACCAGACGATGCTTGCTTAAGCCATGCCGGCGACTCAGTTGTGTTTTGCGGCAGAAGGGAAAGCTGGTGGAGAGCTTCGCATGCTTCGCTTGATTGGCGCTAGTGATGCATCAGTTTTGCCAGATGAAGTTGGACGGTTGGCACCTCTATTTGGGTCATGCGCTCAGGCGCCAGTCTGCCGGGAAGGCTTCACCAGCGGCTCGACTGCAGCTTGCAGTGCCAGTGGCGTGTGTGCATGCGCAGCGTCAGAGAGCATTGTAACGCAGTGCCCAATGAGCACGGGGGATGATGTGTTCTGTGCGCCGGAAGAGTGTCATGCAGCCGGGCCTGTGACCCGATTGACAAAGCGTGTGTGAGAGCAAGGGTGTTTCGTAGGTTCATTATGGCAGCAGCCAAGACTGCCATGCTAAGTGTTTTTGCTGAGATTGAGATTTGATATGCAGATGCAGACATGCACTTGTTTCATGAAAAAGATGAGGTCAAATGCCAGCCTTCACCCAACACAAATCAGATGAGAATAAGAACAGCTACGATTTTCTGAACATTCCACCCCATTTGAGCAGTTTTTTCTCCAATTGTCATCAACTCATCAAAAACTGGGTGGTGGTTTCAAATGTTTTTTATTTTCACCCCTATCTGGGGAAGATTCCCATTTTGACTAATATTTTTCAATTGGGTTGAATCCACCAACCAGAAAAGAGTTCAAGAACCTTCAGTCCTTACGCAATTGTTTGATATTTTTTGTCAGCGTTTAGACGTTCCATTGGCAAGGTATGAGTCCTACAAGTATGCTACAACTGTGGGTGAGGCAGGACAAAACCGCCAATGTGATACAGTTGACATCCATCTATCAACTCCCCAGTTTGGATGGTTAAAGCATGACTTGATGATACTTGATGTATATGCACCATATATCACCATATTGGCGCAGGATGTTGACCATCAACAGTACGCTGTTTTGTTGCATTTTGGTTTCAGGCCTTGCAGCTGGGGTCCTACAAGGCCGATTTGAAACACGACTTTGATCGTGGGTGGTTTTCTCAGGGCTTTCATTGCCATTGGATTTGGACCTCAAAGATTTTAAAAGCGCAACCAGCTGACATGATACGTTTTTGTGTTTTCGTCAATTCTTCATCTTCCTCTATTTTCATTTGTTTTGGGTTTTTGTCTCAAATATCTCCCTTGAATGACATATGTGTCCAGATTCAAGCTCAAGCGCCGAGGTATTTGCATTTGGAAGAGTTGGAAAAAAGACCTGGACGACCCGCTTCTGCCAGCCTGGCAGCTGAGGAACCACAAGATGATCCAATTGAAGACAGCCCAGGCACTGGGAGCTGAAGGGTGTGAATGTAAAAAATGAATGTGAAACATGATATTGTAATGCATTGTAAGATAAGATAATGATACAATGTGTTTTTTTTATATTATAATATAATGTATATATATATATACACGTTGTCTAATTTGCTTTGCTATGTTAGTTATGCTGTATATATTTCATATTGTGTTTTGCAACGGAGGGCAAACAGACACCAATATGCTCGAAATTGTATAGATGCACTTTGAGGAAATTGACCTTGCTTAATGGAACCATCAAGATATATGTTACTGCAGCATATCCAGTGGAGCTGCATGTCATGTTGTTTCCACCTTGTGAGGATTTGGCGCCAATGATCAGCCTAATTCTGCCACCTTGCGAGGTGCTCCAAGCTGCCCAAGCTGCCCAAGCTCAGCTTCCAAACCCACGAAAGCACGCAAAAGTGCTAGACTCAGTCACTGTCAGCCATGCAGTTTTCCCTTCAACCCTGGGAGGTGATCTAAAAAGACGCAGCAATTTTTCACCATGCCAGACATGCCAGATTGGAACCCCACACCACCTATAACCTCAGTAACCTCAGCAACAGATGGTGATTTTTACTACTAGGTGCTCCGCGGCAGGACCTAGGGGGGAAGGGGACAGAGGTTGGTTCCTGTAGGCTGTTCTTGTAGCTATTGGATTGTTGTGAAATGTTGGATGGTTGTGAATGGTGGATCATCATCATCATCATCATCATCATTCATCATCATCGGTTGAAGAAGATTTATCGTTTGTTTTCAACAGAGTAGGCTGAAGATTGCTCGTGAGGACAGCTCCCAGGTCTTCAAGAAATTGAAGTCCAACAGTCACATGAAGTTGCTTGATGAGGCAGCTTGCACAGCTTTCTCCGCAGAGTCACCTGTGACAGATGGAATTTGCATCATAGCCACTGGTTAAACCGCGGCCAAGGCCATTGATGATGACAAGTGCGATCCTGCAAATGTCCCATCAGGACCTGTGCAATCCTGCAATGTGCAAGCGGGGCATAGGGCACTGGGATCCAGCTTCAGTCAAATGGGAAGACGCCTTCGCAGTGACAATGCAATAGTTCCTTTGTGTGTTTCTATTTGTTCCTTATTTGTTTCCCGTTTCAGGCTGAAGCATGACATCAGAGAGTGGTTGACAGAAGCCTACATTGAGTCAACTGAAGGACTGACAGTGGCTGAGTTGCTACGACGGCCTGCTTCACCATTGCAATGCGAACTGACAGCTTGGGAGCTTGGAGATTTCAAGAAGATAAGCTGCTGTGAACATGTTGCTTAGGCAACCTCCATCAGCCCTCCTCAATCTCTTTTTGGTCAAACTCATCTAAGCTAAGCTTGGCATTTCACCTGTGGGTAGGGCTGGAGTGGATCATGGAAGTTAGCAACTCAAAATCACACCAAGGTCGCCGATCTGTGTAGCAGACCGTCGGAAGATATTGAAGAAGTGCTATCGCAGGTGGCATTTGCCTCAGTTTCCACATATTTATATAAGATCCTGCAGTCTCATCTAATATTCTGTTTGGTTTTTTGTGCAAAACTTGGCAAACACTTGCAGATGATTCAGAAAGATTTGGATTTCTCCGCTGAGATCAAACAAAAATGCTGTTGACCCAGGAGCAGAATTCACAAGACTTTGCCAAGCAGAGCCGACAAGGTGACGAGGAAGTGGCCTCCACTGTTGAAGATGAGTCAACGGCAGAGGAAAGGGCGGGAAAAAAGAGACGTTATGAAAATTCCGTGAAGTGGAGAGGAAGTGGTAAAAGCACGTAAAAACTTGTTGATGCTTTGTAGGCAATGAGGAAATTCATGAATCCTGGTGATACTGTGATAGCATCGTGATAGCCAGATAAAGATTTATTCCCCCATTACTTGCTTAGACAAGCCAGGAAATTGGCACTTAGAAACAGTTGAAATAAGACCATGTGCGTGTTTACAATGAGTCGAAGAGCGTGTACTGAGCATGACTGGGTTTCGAATTCACCTTGGTGAATTTTACCGCACTCGTCTCCATTTTGCAACTTGTTTGCAGGAGCCTTTGACAGTCTGTCCTGCAGACTCGCATTTGAATCTTGATCGCATGTGTTTCTTACATGAGTCAACCCCCGGGAGAGTTGAACGCAACATTCTGCACATCAAATTTGAGGCAAGGGGAAGAACTCCATGCCAGAGCAGAGGACAGTCGTTGTTGTGTTTTCAGGTTTGCTGGGATGACTGGACAATGGATGAGAAGCACTAGTTATGGCTGAAGGAAGCATGTGATTCTCAGTGACAAATGAGTTTGGATAACATGTCCCTAATCTTGGAAAGGAGCCTTTCACTTCAGCTTGCCCTGCAGAATCAGATTTGCGCAGTACTTAGCTACTATAGCTGTGCGACGTGTTTGCTTTGCTCTTCCACAAAACAATCCCACCTGACAAGCTGATTGAATGCTGAATGTCTCATGATCACTCCGATGAATTCAGAAGTTGCGCTTATATTCAATGTCTTCATGCTGCCATTTCATCATAGCTTACCACAGCTTTTATACCCATCTTTGATTCCTTTGACATATTATTGCTACCTTCCCGATTCGGCGTTGGACACTGCCTTAGAATGCCTTAGAACCTCTGCCTTTTGAGGCTGGAAGATGATCGAAGAATGGAACAGGACGCCATCTCTGGCAACGTGGGTTGGCAACGGTTGGCAGGTCAAGTATGCAAGAAAGCTGAGATCACAGTAGGATGTGCCATGTTCTACCATGTTGTACCAAGTACTCGTAGTCGCTGTAGTTCTCAGATCTGAATCAAATCCATTTGTTGGGTCTTCCATGAATTATGAAGACCTTTCTGCCGCAGCCACTATGGCTCAATTCATTCAGGTCCTTTACTGAACGTTTATTCGGCAGGGTAGCCACACTCTACTGGATTTCCATGAATGTCGAAGAAGGATCCCCAGGAAGCGGTCAAAGATGATGAGTCTGGTGAGACGGTGTCATTGCTCCATGGAAAGCAGAGACGCATCTTGCTGGCAGTGTATTGAAATATTAATAGATATTATGACATTATGAAATATTCAAGTGTTGGAAGCCCAATGCAACTATAAGAGTATCGAAATACATTCATGAAACTTTGGTCAACTGAGGGGAATGCTCTTGGACTTGTGGCATTGCTGAATTTATCGATGACCTCGGAGGCTTTGTTGGGTGATGTTGGGTGCATGTACAGCAGCAGAGACTAACATGTCCATACCCTGTCCTTGCCATGATTTGCAGTGCCTTTGCGCGCAGGTGCTGTCGGCTACAAATTGTTGATCCTCTTGTTCTTCGTTGAACATGCAGCTTGCCATCATCAGAGATCAGGAACTAGGTGGAAATATCCGGATGTTCGTAGCTTTGATTCTCTCAATCTGTGTAGTACCAGTAGGTGACGTTTCAATTTCTAATCTAAGGGCTCTTGGATCTTCTGAAAGATGACCAGGGGGATTGGTTCATTGGCACCCAAGCCAGCCCAAAGTCATTGGATCAATGTTCACTCAAATCAATTGCCATTGGATTACTTGGTGCTTTCTTGGTGCAAGACAACACAAAATCTCACCAGAGAGCCTCTAAATAGATTACATCGTGCGACATTTGATTTCATCCTAGCCCCATTTTTGTTTCAGTCTATGAATCTGAAACCTGCTGTGTTTTTTCAGGTCGAAAGAGGCTTTGTCAACGACTTCACTGGCCAAGCAGAGACTTGGTCTTCGATCAAGTAGGTTGCCGTTCTTCCAGAGTGCATGCCGTCCAAACGGGCAGACCTTTCAAGCTTGTACTGCAAAGATCGTAACAGAGACATTATGTTGTTTTCAGATTGTTAGTTTCATACTCAATGCAATGCCCTCATAAACCCCAGTAGTACGTAAGCTTGTGGAGAAGAGTATATAGTATAGAAGACTGAAGTTCGATAGTGGTACAGATACTTTGCAGCGACCCAAAAATAGCATCAGAATGAACTGCCAATCACAATGAGGACTCATACATGTACAAATCGCAGCTTGGTCGCACTGGGTTGCATGTGTTTTCAGAAGCTTAAAGGCTTGTGGAAATCACAACGAAACCGAGGTACGGCGTTTCCGGTCCACAAGTGAATATTTTCTCAGGCCACCACTCCAAGGATGGGAATGGAAATAGCTGAAATTGAAAAGAAACTGAGTGAAGCTTTGGGTATTTTGAAGCATTTTGAAGCTATTCAATGCTATTTCATTCACTTGAGCCATCTATTGAGCCATCCCAAACTCCGGATGAGTCGGATGAGGCATCACAGGTCTCCCATGGGCGTTGAAGCCTATCATTGGACTTGTGAGTGACATGTTCCCATTAGGTACAGGGCTCGGATTAGCTTTCATCTTGTGTCAATGTGGTGCTTGACCCAGAAGGTTTCAAGCACCGTGGATGCCAAGGTGGTTACCACAAGTCTCCTTATATGATTGCTTCAGCAATCCTGGGTACTGTTGCATTGGTGATTATCGGAGCTGTACCTTCATCGGTGCTCTCAGTCTCGATGTCAAAAGCTTAGGAGAACGCTAAGAAAGATAGATCAGTTGAGCTTCAGCTGTTGTGAATGTGCAAGACTGCATGCAAAAGCAGAGATACCCTTCCAGATTTCAAGTGATGTTGCAATCATGTATGACCTATGATGCTAAACTTTGCTCGAGACATGCCAGAACTGTTAAAGCCGAGAATGTCAATTCTACCATTGATTTCACAGATATCCCTTCGTTCAACTGAATTCAGAAAGTGATGGCTGCTGAGGGTAGTCGTCTGCATCTTCCTGAATCAGACTCAGCTTTCGGTTTGCGATATTCTGACAGAGGCGTCGGGAAACGTCGAAAAAAAGATGGTTGGAGCTGTGTCGGTTGACGCCTCGCGCCGGACCATGCGACCCTGATTGGTGAGGCCAAATATGCTGAGAGGATCCAGGAAGTTCCAGCTTTTGGACCCCACGTCCTTAGTTTTTGGGCTTCAACAAAATTCACGGTTTTTTGTGGAACGGCAAATGTGTAACTACACATTGACATGTGCATCTAGTGATTGGTGTTTCACCATTTCACCATGCTTTACGAAGGGTTCTGTTGCTTCACTTGGTTCATTGCTGCAGTCATTGTATCAGGATGATTCAGATTTGGCAGTATTGGCAGTGTATGGATTGTTGATACTTGTTGCAACACATTCAGGTTATGTGTGGTTTGGAATGAACATAGGGAGCCTCAGCTGAAAACAAAGCTTGTGACCTGAACGACCTGCAAACTGGTAGGGTTTTTTTGTAAAAGAGCGCAAGCTCGACTCTTGAAAATTCTCAGGTCCTTGGTTGGAGTATTACTATCTGGAGTTTTACTCAGTTCTTATTCTCCAAAGTTGCCATACTTCATTGCAGCCGAGCACTCAGTCTGGAAGTCATCAAATGTCGTTGCAACGAAGATGTTGAAGACTCCAGGCACTGCCGGCAGCAGCGGTTTGGGCCTTGAAACTTGATGAATTTCATGCAATCGAAAGAAGCAGGGCATAGAAATTAGTTGTATTTCGTTGCTTTGTCCTATTGTCCTTGTTTGTGTAGGTGGTTGCTTGGTTATTGTTGCATGATGCATGTTTGTCCAGGCTGGTGTGTGTATGTGTGCATGGATCTTTGGTACATTTGTCTGAGGTGTTGATCCCGCTGTTCTTAGGATGCCTGGAAGAGAAGTGTGTGGAGCCAGATGAAGCAGTCGCTTGTCCCAAGCAACATCTGGAAGACGGTTCTTCTAGTTTACTGCTGGTACTGCTGCAAAGGGGAGTTGCATTCGCGCTAAATGCACACTGTGACACATGTTTGATCCCTATTATGCAATGCATTGACGGTTAGACTGTCCACATAAATGTTCACAAATTGGATATTTGTTCAGATTGAGGTTAGTCTTCTCCGCACTAATGACTGGGTGTTCCTGGTTTTAGAATGCGGTCTACTTACTAGACCTTCTGAAACTGAGACATTCCAGCGCCCTTCACACACAAATCGGATCCGTTGATTATCAAGGCAGAATCCCGCAAGAGACTATACAAGCTCCATGGCCTCAAAATAGTTTCACTCATGGAGTCATGGAAGTTTGGAACAGCTTGGAAGCCGGTGCCTGTTACCAGCTTGCTGCTCAGGCAAACAGAGGCGATGTTCCTGAGTGGGTTCCATGGCATCTTGAGAACACACTCTGAAATTTTGGACCTGGTGACATGGATGTTGAATGATGTTGATGGTTCTTAAAATGTTCTTAACTAAAACAGGTGCTACCCCCTTAGGTGTTTTAATCAATAATCTGTGATACCTTGGTGTCCAAAGTATCCAGATTTCCAATGCTTTTTGGTGGGAAAGCTGATTATTTCTGGTTTACAGTCGCTGGACCCGAGGATGATTTGCTTGGTTGTTATCGGCCTAACGGTCTGTGGTTTGATGTCCAGCAGTGTACGTGTAAATGCTGCTGCTGCAACAGCAGCCTTTCTCCTTGTGGGCATCTCGTTTAGCGTCTCGTGACTTCAATGATACTTCAATGTGTTTTTTAGAATTTTTTAGATGGTTCCAGGTCACTTGAAGTCTATTCAAAGCATGGTACCCGTAAACAATCTGGCTCGGGGCATCCTGTGATCCGATTGCCGATATACTGCTAGAGATGGTGTTGCCAAAGAGACTCTGACAAGGAAGACATAGAGAGAGGGAGAAAGAGAGAGAGAGAGAGAGATTTCGCAGTATGTAATATTGTGGCATTCTTACTTGCTCGCTAGTTGCTGCACAGACGATTTCCATCGATATTATAATAGTTTCAATCAACTACGGAATAGACTCAAGTGATCCTGTCCTTTTTTGTCCTCACACCACCAAAGTTTACCCGCAGAAAATCAACGTTTTCATTGAAACAGACGTTTTTTCCCCGTACAGGTGTTCCTCTCTCCAACCATTGCAAAGTTCAATGCCTGGTCGTTGCTTCAAACCTCGCTGGCACTGTCAACAAGAGTTTTGGTTGCAGCGGTTTCGGTCCATAGGATTTGAAAAAATTAGGACCATGGGCGACTTTTTGATGAAGTACTTTAGTGAAGTTATACGAAGTTTGTATGATAATGTATCATGAATCCCGAAGAATCATGATGGTCCTTGTACTCAATGTGATTATGAGGACTCAAACTGCACTGTATGTGTGCGAAGTGATGAATTTGGCTGATGGTAGTTGTGTTGCTTAAGGTATTTCAAAGGAGGTGAAACCAGGGGAAACTCGTAAGAAAGTGTAGCAGTAGGGGGTACCGCAATGGGAGACAATGGGTAACAACTTCCAAATCCTGGGAATGCAGGAAACCAGCAAGTATCGTCAATGACAAGTTGTGATCACGCAGGGCAGCGAAAACAGGGTGAAAATGTGTGGGCTCAGCTTGACTTTTTCTAAGGAGGTGCATCCTTCTATTTCCAGACAGACACCTCAAGCCAGTTTCCAGAGGCTGACATGGACAGCATCATCGTCATTGATGTTTGTGGGTCATTGGGTCCTGTTGCAGGGGCCACATTTCTCGCCTTTCTTCTACAACTCAGTGATCGGAACAGAAGCTTGCCTGAATTTTTTGCCACGGTTGGAAAGGATTGATCGAATTGATCACCTCCCTGTTTTGCTTCTAGGTGGGTGCGTTGATGTCTTTGGCCGCTTGGATGCAATAAGTGGTGAAGATCCGGAGACAATTTGACGCTCCGACCATTTGGGCAACTTGTTCTTTGAATTTTCTGTTGAAAGAGGAACAGCACTTTTCTGCAGAGATCTTCTTCTCTCAACTTCTGAGTGAATATCCTATGCAACTGCGCGAGGCGGGTATTGTCACCTTCCAGCGCTACATGACCCACTTCCAGTACAGGAGAAAAATCAGAACATATTTGATTCATTTTGATTCAGTGATTCCGCTCAACTTACAACCTTTGTCATTTCATTTGTGGGTTGAATTGAAAAGTTGAGATCTGAGCACTTGGGAGGAAGCTGTTGTTGGTTACTAACATTGCTTTATGCCTTCTGAATATGCTGGATGCCATTCTGTCTCTTGTCTCTCCAACATGACCACTTTGTACTGTGTCACTGTGTCCTTTTTCTTATTTTTCATTCCTGTTTAGCATGAACATTGGTTGGGCTTTGTGCAGATGAGGTACAGCAGGCTCAATCGACGCCTTGGAATACCAGATCATGCTTTTGTTCTTGGCATCCAGGTTCAAGAAAAAGAGCTCTTTTGAATAGTGAATAGAGGTGACAGTGAATAGTGTTTTGACAAAATTGAGACTTCTTTTGATTCACCGAAGTCTTAAAATGCCAATCAGGGAAGGGTACCTTCATGATCCTTCATGTACACCTTCCCATAGAACCACATTCCACCAAGGTACTGGTGCTTTACAGAACGTGATGAATCAATGGCAATGGATGCCGCAAGTTATTATCCTTTCCTATTTCTGTCCCAAGGGAATGGAAGCCACCATGTATGCCCTGCTTGCTGGTTGCCATAACCTTGGAAACACTATTTCCAGCAGTTGGGGAGCATTACTTCTTGAGACACTTGAGATCAATCCCAATGGCTCAACTGGAGAGAGTGATCAATTCACCAATCTTTGGAAAGCATCATTGCTGGCTTCAGTACTTCCCTTGATTTCTGTGGTGGCACTTTTCCACTTCATTCCTGATGTCAAGCAGGGAGATCGTATTGTGGACCCAAACGCCAGCGCGACGAGAGATTCGATGTGGAGACGCTACTGGAATCTTGGTGATGATTGATGATATTGATGCCTTGATGGCGGAGATGCAGAGGAAAACAAAAATGAACGCCTTGCATTAGCCGATTCAGGAAATTACCCAAGATGTTTGAAGAATATTCTGGGTGGACTTCCCATGATGACAGAAGTGAAGCGGCCACAAGTTGTTCCCATCAATTTTCATGGTCTTGTTGGAGAAGCAATTGCCCACCGACAACGGGCCAGGAGACCCCAAACGTAACCGTGCCAATCAGTCAGTGCAGTCAGGCGAGTCGCAGGAAAAATCGGATCTAGATGAATACGATTTGATACGATTTGTATGACAACGAAATGATGGAAACATGATTGAAACTTGAAGATCATGTCAGGCATCAACGGAAATATCGTAAAATATTAAGCCACTGAAGCTGTTGAGGAAGAAGCTGAAGCAGCTGAAGCCAGGGCCCCGGCGTGCAGATGCCGTACCGGTGCAAGAATCGCAAGGAGTTTTGTGGCTCTGTCAGATGAAACTTAGGAAATCACGCTACGATGTCGTTTGGGAATCCGGATCGTCAAGCAAGAGGCAGGAAACATGTTTGCGAACAGGGACTGCATCCGCATTGAATTTGATCATATTTGATCCACGCTGCATGCAAGGCATCGCATGGCATCGCATGGCATTTGTTTTGAGCAGTTCCAGCAGTTGCGCATACATTGAACGTTTGACATTCACCGAATGGTTGTGAACAACAGATTGACATATTCGATCATATTTGCATACTTTTGATTAATTTTGCATACATGCTGCTAGTACATCGCAAAAATTTATCGCCGAAATTCGTCACGCAAATCCATCGCAGAATTCGTGGCCCAAATTCCACAAGAAAATTGGTCATTGAAATTCGTCACCGAAAGTAGGGCTTTCTCCCAGCCCGCCTCACACAATCCTTGCACATCCTTCGGATTCCCTCTGTTCAATTTTATGAATTTCTCGTAGTCAGGTCAAAGATCTAACAAGTACGTATGTCTCACAAGCTTCTGCGCGCTGCGCACATGCTTTGCAGCTTTCGCAGCATTAAATGAGACTTATGCAAGAGGTTTTTGAAAGGGGCTTCCTTTGCGAAGACCTTGGGGGTATTTAATACATTAAACGTTTCAGTAAAGACTGAGCGGAAGAGGAGTAATCTCTATATCTAGAGAGGCTATTTTTATCAATGCTTGTTTCGCAGGTAGAAGAAACTGCCGAATCTTCAGTCGCACAGGTTGGCAGTTGATCGGGTTGGGTGGCGATGCCTTGGCAAAACTGGCAAATCAAAACACGGATTTTTTGACAATCAGAAGTAGCTTCCGAGCATTAAAATCAATTCATAAGTTGGTAATGTTCCAAAAAGAATAAAAACAAAAAAGGTGTAGGAAAAAAACAAAAAGAAGTCGTAAGATGTTGAAGTCATCAAGACCCTGCAAGAATTCTGCTGTCTCATGATGATACAATTCATTATAAGTCATAAATATGCATAAAATATCAGAATTACATGTAATGATGCATATTGTATTGCTACATCCCCTGTAGTCTGTTGACGGTCCTTTTTCAACTTGTTTGAAGCTTCAGCTGTCCGCAGGTTCCAGAAGCTCCCAAGGGCGACTTGCGTCAATTCTTCAGACCACAAGCTGAGTGCTTGACTAAGTCTCATTACATGATGAGTTTCAAAACGAGATGGATTGGAGTTTTTGAAAAAACATACTCTATACTCTATGTTCTATTTAAGTGTGTATCCAGATGTATTTAGCCTTGTCTTGAATCATTGGACTTGCTGTTTTACCCAACTTTTTAGTTGGGAAGTCGCATGTCTTTACTTGTCACTCATGCCTGTCTATGCGAATGCCAACAGCAGCCAACTTCCTGGGTCAGGTCTCAAACAGGAACAGATGAGGCACGATTGGATCAAATTTACAAGGAAGACCATTTTGTTTGACTTTGATTGGAATGGCAATGATAGCAGCAAACGTTTTGTACGTAACTTTGCATGGGGAATGACCTCGGCAAGAAGATGAAGCTCCTGGGTGGGATATGTTTCGGCTCAAAGTCTCGCGAGATACTTGAATACATCTCGCTTTGCTTACCGAGCTGTTTACATAAATTCAGCCAGCTGTCTGTCCAGTTGAGGTACTGCAACCTCTCAGTCCTCTCTAGACATTCTCCGCTGGTTTTTCTGCCTTTGCAATCGAAGATCTAAGTCAATGATGGCTTTCATGGTGACCTTCATGTCTCTGCTACAAGTCAGTGCAGCAGACATTGCCCTAGACAAGACTGCTTCCACTCGGGTCTCCGAGCACACGAATCTTGTACCAATGCTGGAAGAGCCTTCATCAGCATGGCTTTTGCAAGAAGATAGCTCCGATGCTCCAGTTTTCTCTACATCCAGTCCCACAAGCAGTCTACAGAATAGACCTTCACTTCCAAACATCCCAGACATTCTCATTCTGACATTTGCAGCATTGACCATTGGATTTTCAGTTCTACTTCGGACGCTTTGTCACGGTGATCAACAAAACGACTCGCTGATTTCAGTCAAGGCCAAGGAAAGTACCGATGCCTTTGGCTGTACAGAGTTGCATGTCGCTGCATCTGAAGGGTCTCCCCTGCTGGTGCGACAACTGTTGGAGGGTGGATCTGATCCAAATGCCAGAGAAGCCTGGGAGGAGTGGGTTTCGGATGGTTTCGGCATGAGAAACATGTGTTGAATAGATCTTTTCAATAGCTGATAGAGGTTGGTCATTGGTAGAATTTTCATGAATTCTCCATAGGGGCTCACCCATTTTGGATAGACTGGTGTTGAATTGGAGTCTTGTTGGTCTTTTGCATGGTCGCATGATCCCAAAAGACAGGTTTGATCAGTGAAAACATGCAAAAACTATGGTCTCCTGTCCCTCCTGGCAAGGAAACACCATTGCACATGGCTGCTCGAACTGGAAACGTGCAGGTTGCACACCTCTTGGTCACGCATGGAGCGGAGGTCAATGCACGCAATTTGGATGATCTCACGCCATTGATCCTGGCAGCCCAAGAAGGGAAGCAGGAGACCGGAAAGATCCGGAAAGTGGGGGGGAAATTGGAAGAAAGGGGATTGCCATCTCAACGAAACTGACCAAGAGGTTGTGCATCAATTTGGAAATGCCTGAGATATATCTGAGATGTTCTGAAGCTCGAGGTACATTTTGGATGGTGTCTGGTGTCCATGCTGGATTATCACCACCTTTTAAGCTACCGTAACCTGCCCTAGAAATGCCAGGAGTTGTGTAGCTTCCTGTTGGACATGGGCGCCGGTGCAGGTGGCATGGAAGAGGAAAAGCTCCCCTGCTTGTTGAACAGTTTGCTGATGCAACTGGTCGAGCACGATACGTAGTACCCCTATGAGACTCCAAACGTAGCAGTATATGGCATCCACAAATATCAGAAATGTACGGGACAGAAAAAGATAGTGTTAGATAGTGTCACAACACAAGGGGAAGCAACACAAAATAACACGATGACAAAAAGAACAAGAAAAGTCCTTGGATATATTTTTTGGTTTGATTGTTCTTTATGTCACTGTCCTTGCTTATCGTTTCCTTTGGCATTTTTGCGAGTGCTTGCGATCGTGTTTTTCATGCGGATGTCAAATTGTTGAAGAAAAGCATCAAGAACACATTACAGTACTGCATTCGTGGTTCTCATATATTCAATTATAATAGTAGTTATGGAATCATATGAGTAGCCGACAAAATTAGTGGAATCACATAGTCACATAGTAGTAAGAAGTTGCCTTGGAATTTGAAGCGGGTCAGGGAACCTTCAAAAACGATAGGGGACCCCCGAAAAACGATACCCAATTCATATTCAAAAGCTGCAAAACCGATAGGGGACCCCCATATTGGGTGATGGCATTTTCCCCAAACAAGCAATTTCGTCCGTAGCTCATATAAAATAGAATGGTGTATGGTGTAATGGTACAGTATATCTTCCTGGCTTATGGCAACAGCAGGTATGTTTCTTAGTCACTGGTTGCATCGGCTGATCCCTTCAGATTCATGACTTTACAGGTTGATTCGCCAGCTGTTCATCCACTGATTCTCAGTAGCTGAAAGATGGTGAAATTTGCCATTAGGTGAAGCAAAGGCCAAGAGGTTAACCATTAAGATCAGAGAGATGAGCTGAGGCAGCGTATTTTGAGTGGCGAGAAGGCCAAGGCATGCTGCGTTGTTGGAGACAATGGCAAATGACAATCGAAATGCTTCCTTTGCTGTTTTTTTTTTCGGTGTGTTCTTATGTTTTCCTCAAAGTTCCAAAGTTCCTAAAGTTCACATCAAAATGTGAATTTTCACAGGCACTCTAGCCATCCTTTGTTGGATCTTCAATCAAAAAGGCTGGGTCGATTCACCAAACGGGTTTGATGTGCCAAAGAACCAACGACTTTTCTATGGATGAATGTCATATTTGAACATTTCTTAAATATGGTTGAATGGATTGAATGGATTGTGCATGTCACATCATTGTCATGTTTGTACAGCACAATCTATTCAGATCTATTCAGCAAGTTGGTCGCTAAAATACTACGTACATGAATCATAGACGAGTCTCTACACTTTGTGGCCGATTTGCTTTGCGATGTTCTGTTTTTTGTTTCAGGCAGCCTACAGGCATGACAGCATGGTCTTCCACAAGGGAGTCGCATGCTCATTTGATTCATGCCCATCAGCAATATCAGCAAAGCATGTCTCTTGATGCCGCAAACGGCAAACCAAAGCCAGCAGATATTTGAATTTGTTGAATTTTGAGGTGTTTGCAAATCATCGCTGCCCCGCACTTGATGTGCGTTATACAGACTTTGTGGCATAAAAGGCTTTCAGGATTGCTGCAATCGGCAGCAAATACTGGGAGCAAGTGTCACCCTTTCATTGGCTTGAGCCGTAGCGACGTGCTGCAGGTTTGAGCATTGCAAGTGTTTGATTACAGGATTTGTACTGCGTGTTGTTCTTGCCTTGAAAAGGATCGTTGCAAAGATGTTGTGCTTGTGAGCTGTGTGCTTGATCAATAGCAAAATGCTTGCCAAAATCCCCACCTCATAATAAAAGTGCATATATATATATTATATATAAAACATTTAAAGAAAAGAACAGCATTGCCATCGCATTGCCTACCCTTGGAGGACACGCATAACAAAAGCCCAGACAATCAGGAGCAGGAAGAGAAGCAGGTCGAGGGATTTGGAATGATTTTGACCAACAGTTCGATGGCTTTATTGTTTCAGGCGAAGAAGGCAGTTTGAATCACTCGCATGAATCGCATGAATCGCACGCTAGTCAATATAGTCCAATCTCATGGATGTATCGAGGTAGCTTTGTGCTATGGTCCTATTGCTTTCCATCATTGAAACAGAGCTTTGGGATGCTGGGGGGGCAAGAACTAGAAGCTACTAGTAGAAAACATCATGAAACATCCAGAAACGAAGGAATTCGGTTGACCACTCTGCTATCTGCTACTAGCGTCGCTTCAGGCATTTGAATCTGCTCAAGAGTTGTCCTTAGAGCTCGAGGCTTAATGTATGATGATACCTGAGGCATTGAAGAGCTGTTGCTTTTGAGTTTTTGCCATGAATGTGAAGGGATAATATGGGATACTGAGGGTACTTGTATATTCATTACAGGCAGAACCGCTCTGAACGACAGCTTCGACAAGAGAGAGAACGGGAGCTCCTTCATCAAGGGACCGGAGAAACTCTGTTTGTGGGTCGGTTTGGTGTCTCATAGATTGGTGTCCACGCATGCTGAAAGAGCTGCAAACCCCAAGATACAGACCCACAGGAGTCTGGAACCATTGGAGCGTTTGGATGAGGTTGGCAGACATGAACATTTTTGCTGTCAATGAGTGAATGAGTCAGTCTGTTCAGCAACCAGTTGGTTAATTTCCAGTGCTTATGGGTTGTTGATATGAGAATTCGGGAGTTGTCAATGCACACATCTTTGCACCTCTTTTCACCTGTTGTCATTTGCACATTTTGCCACTTTGTTTGATAATTTCGAAGCCTTTTCGGCTCATGTGCTTGTATCATCTCATGCATCATGCGCCATGGTGCACAGCTTCTGTTGTGGCTGGGTGTTCAGCCAGCCAACGGCCGAGCACTGGACTTTGCTTCACATCAATGGCGTGGAGAAATACCAAAAGAACACTATCTCGGGTGTTTGTGGAATTTCCGAACCGTCATCAGTGTTTGCCTGGCTGCTGAAGAGTCATTGCGTGGCAATCGGTATGCAAACATCACAAGCAAGAAAGCCTTGAATCCATTGGAAGATCAGATTTTCACTGGAAACCAATGCTTCCAGAGTGTGCTGGTTGGACATGAATTGCAAGAGAAGTTCTTTCAATTTTATCAGGGAAAGGGTATACCGCCCATTGAAGAGGCACTCTGGATCATTGCTTTGACTCCTGAAGGGCAAGATGAGCTTTTGGAGGTATGTCCTGGAATGCTCATCACTTCCCTCTTCTTTCATTCGGAGTTACGTTTTTCTTTGAAACCAGATGATCTTTGGGGTAAGATGCAGAGGTTGAAAGCGCACACCTTGCTGCGTCACATGGTCTCTGTCCCGAATGGCAGCTTTGAGATGGATCACTATCGGGTGATGATGCGAACCTGGCCAATTACAGCTGCTGCTGCGCAATCACAGAAGCTTCAAAAGGCTTTGTCCGCAGTGGTAACCGAAGAATCCGTCACTCCGAGCTACTTTTGAAATATACTTTTAAGATCTTGTTAGTAGGTCAGTGTTGCAATTTTATTGGCAAACTTTTATTTATATACTTGTTGTGTCAGAAATTGTGATTTCAGATGATTTAATTATTTCAACGCCTAGGAAAAGGAAAAGGAGGGATCAGTTGAAATCTATTCTAAACATATCTGAACAGTTGAAACCTGGTTCTTCCAAGAATATTATGTTTTTTTTGCATCAAAGCATCCAGGTTGATATTGTAATTGTTTTCTGCCACGGACACTTGGAGTGGCTGGATGATCTGACTCTCCCGGCGAAACATCGCATCTTGATTTATTTGAAATGTTCAGATCCCTGGCAACACACCTTCTGCACGAAGTTCCATTGCATCCCTGCTATCTTCATAGATGAAGGGACTTCTCCCAAAATTTCAAGTGATGAATGTGGAGGATATTTGCTTCACATAGAAAGATATTTTGATGACCTTTCTGACTGGACCATATTCCTTCAAGATGATGCACCTCGTCATTTGCATTTGGCTTACTTGAACATGGTGCTAAAGTTGATGGCATTTGGGACCTTCTCAAGCTTGACAAAAGGTACCACATCGCAGTTTTTACATCTCAACAACGACCGGCATCTATTGTACTGGACGCCTTGTTTGGAATCCATCATGAAGTCATTGGGACTTCCATCAACACGTGTTGCCACATACTGCTGCTCACAATTTGTAGTCCACCGGACTCAAATTTTAGCGCGTGGGGCAGGATTCTTTAAGAAAGCTGCAGGTTTGTTGAAAGAGAATTTGGAAGACATGGATGGATGCAAGTATGCGACAAATCAGCTGCCAAAAGACATGGCGGAATCGAAATTGCAAGGTTTCAGTGATATTCGACACCTACAAGAAAAGACCGCGAGAAACATCTCGGAGGTATCAACATTTCAGATGAGGATCTGCCATCTCTATGAAGCTGGTCGAAAATCAAGTTAGGTTTTTGCAGAAAGTGTTTCCAGTCACTAGAGAAGGTGAAGGAATCATAGATTCCCTTTAAATCCTTCTTTGGGAGAACTGGTATAGAACATGATAGAACAGGTATAGGAGGTTTTTGTTGAGAGAAATTTGAAATTTGCTATGACTTTGGTTGAGACTCTGATGAGTTACATGCAAAATAAGGAACTCATTTGGCATGTTATATTTGGTGCTGCTCCGGTCCTACCACGAAGGGAAGAAGATCCAATGCTATCCACGATTCTGAGATTTACGTTGGATGATGCGACTTCACTACCACTGCCTGACCATTCCATGCTTCTGCATTGGCAAGCACCAAGAAAATCGCGAGTGTTTCTGAGAATCCTCTAGTGTCACTGAGATGCAGAATAAATGATTAATAATCTCGAGATATGCCCAAAATCTTGGACCAAGTCTATGCCGAAGTTTCTTCAACCAAGCGATTGGAGGAGTGTTTCCGTTTCCACCTATTTCTTCCCATGCCAGGCTTTGGTGGATGCTTTCACCGATGCTGGCTTGTTGACTTGGTGAAGCCCCTCAGTATTTTGCTTACCAAACGAAGATTTCGACTGCAATTTTTTAACGATTGAATAGCAGTTAAATATACGTAGTTGAGTATAGTTGCAATTTGCAATATGTTGCAATACTTTTTACTTCGGAATTTGCATGGATTTGTTGTGATGTCTTTCCTTGTTGTGGTATTTGAAGGATTGCCTCAAATGAGTCTCAAGCACGCAACAAACGCTCAAGTACCTCAGTGAAGCCTCATTTAGTAGGCTGGAAAGCGAAGAGAATCGCAAGCTCCTCTACCAATATTTGGAGCTGCAGACAAAGGCCATTGCTTCAGCCGCGTGATCTTGACATAGAGAATAGCCGATAGCACTCAACATGTGATGTTCCCACTTCCCATAGGGCAAATTTCAGTCCTGTCAAGCATTACTGTGCTTGTGTTTTTTGCAGGCAGTTGCCTGGTACAAGGAGCCAGCCCAGGTGAACCTCTTTCTACTTTCATTACCACTTGTTTCTGCCGTGTTCACTGCCTTCACTGTCGATGGAATGTGATGTGGATTTTCTTATCTACTGTAATATGTTATGATGTCATAGCATGGAATATTACGTCATATCGTATTATATAATAGAATGGAATATGATATCATATCATATTTCGCAATATGATATGATATAGTGTATATAGCATCCCTTGGCCCATAGTATATATATATAATATATACGTGTATTTCACTGTAGCTGTAGTACCTGTAACTTGATTCTTTGGAGTTTTATCCTAGAATTTCGCTTCCACCGCCGTCATGCTTTCGTGTAGCAGCATGTTGTGTTTTTGGAGGTCTACTTTGAAGCAAAACGACGAGTCATGCTGTCTTCGCATGGACCCCAGACCTCACACGGTAGCGTTGAATCAGGGATGAAGTTTGATGCATGTTATCACTTGAAACAGGTTGGAGAAGCCAGACGCCGCTGAGGCCAAGTTGCGTTTGTATCCCAAATTTTCTTTTGGTACGAGGATTACTGTTGATTTTTGGGATCCCTGCTTTTGAGACCCACCCAGTACTCGATATTCTGTTTCTTGTCAGTGATGCCTGTTGGCTCACTACGAATTCGAACATTCTGTACCGTGGGTTACCTAAGATGTTTGAAGCGTGGTTAGGGCGCACTTTCGACCCAGTATACGACTATAACACTATAGACTATGACTATACAAATATACTATTTACTAATAATATGCTACTGTTACATATTATATACTGTGATCTGTGGTTACTATACTATTTGAGACTTCCTTGTGAGGGTGCAATGGAAGATCACCGGATCATTTATCATTTCTTGCATTCTTCTAGTCCGAGCAAGTCTCTTACTTGATCCTGCGGCTCCTACACATCAGAAAGCTTGGTTTTGGTTTAAGATTGTATACACTACAATCAGGAAGGGAATGGTGTCACAAGTTTCAAACGGATTGCGATTCAAGACTGACTTGTACTCCATTCATGTGGATATTCAAGAACTTCAAGACAAGTACGGAGCAAATTGAAGCAAGTATAGTGATGCATAGTCCAAAAGAAGCATGGAAACAGAAACACTTCGACACGTTGATTCAAGTCATTGGCACAAAAGGACTCCATCATTTCGATCATTTCCCGTTGATTCCCTGCAAGGCAGTGGCAAAATTCCTTGAAGAGGAAATGGTGCGCCGCATTTGGAGACCCTTTCGACTTAGACCGTAGAATCCGTAGAAATCCTTAGAACACAAGATATTTAGACTGTAGACCTGTCTGGTAAAATGGCCATGGGGCCAGGGTTCAAAATTTGCTGAAAAGTTTGGACTCTGATATCGATTTAGATTCATTTATATAGTATTTGCGGATCCATTTTGGGGGGTCCATCATCTTGGGCCACACCCATATCTAGACCTAAAGACTATATGTACAACGGATTAAAATGGAAGGGTTGAGTTCATCGTGAATGGGGAAACTGTGAAAGAAAGTGGCAAGTCGGAAGGTTCAACAAGACGAGAAAAACCGTGCAGGCCACTGCCCAGGAAGCACTTTACTTCATGCCCGACAAGGCACGCATTGCGCAGATTTCTGTGCTTCAGCGGCATTTGCGTAGCAAGGGAGCATGCGGACGGATTCATCATGCGCCAGGGACACTACTTGCCACGTCTTTTCATCCATCATGAGGAGCTGCAAGGTTGCGTTGACCTTGAATAGCATAGATCTGCCGAGCATTGTGTGCTACCATGGTGCTGTGCAGTTGGTGCCGGCCATTGGTCATAGGGTGGCACATGTACTAGTCTGTGTGACAGATTGCTTGTGAATGGCAGAGTGCCTGCCCAGAAGTGGTAGGACAAAGCTTCGATTGGAGCTTGTCCCAAAACATGCTGCAGTCGCGAGTCGCTGGGGCGGTAGCACCCAAATCGTTGACTGGTAGAGATCTTAGGGAACATTTCAGGAAGAGACTATGGCATGCCGCAGCTTTTGAATCGTAGCAGACGTCGACAAGTGACATCCATGTGGCAGTTAAGTGCGACCGTGTCTTTGTAATTCTCCTGGCAAAAAGGTCTTGAGAATCTCAAGTCTCAAATCCATCACGCTTCCCCAAGTATTGCGAACCCTTCGATGAATCATTCCGGTACAGTGTTTACAGTCGCTCTACTTGTGCCAGGGACTAAACTAAACCCAGATGTATGAAAGACGCACATCTTCAATATAGGGATATGATATATCTTCTATATATCTTCATATAAGATCACTAGTTCCAATTTGCGCCATGTGTGCAGAAACACCAACCTTGTGTTCCCATTTCGCTTTGAAGAGTGGGCCATGGCGTTCGCTCCCCGTCGGCCTGCAGCTTGCTATGCGCTACTTCCAGTGGCCTTGCTTGGCCATGCATTCGTAGGTCTTTTTTCGCTTCCGCGGACGCAGATCCCGCGCTCTGCAACATCTCCAACCTCGGAGACAGCAACTTGGAAGATAACGAATCAATTGAAATTGATGAATTGTTTAACATATCAGAAGAGTAAGGTAGACTTCGAAACTTCATGGACTGTCCATTTGGAGTCCAATCTTATCTTCAAAGGGGATGCTCCAGGTTGTGAATCCATCTATTTCCTACTTACTACCCACTGTCACAAGAGGGTGGTTAGTGTGAGGCAAAAGCCACCTTCAATCAGCTGTTTGATGGAGATTCTCGACCAGTTGTATTGTACGATGGTCTCTTGGCAGGTCTTAGAAGGTCTGCCCCTGTGCTTGTTGATCCATGCGCAGCAGGTTCTACTGAAGCAAGGTCGATACAATTGTGCTAGACTTGCATTGACTCGTTGAGTACTTGGTTCACTGTTCAGAATAATTGTTGAGTTTCGTGCTTCAAGGCCAAAAAACATGTGTTCAAACTATAGATTTTCAATACTGATCACTACTGTTTGACTCTTTCCATACCTTTCCCGGCTGTCCCGATTTCGGTATTTGTTCCCAACAAAGAAGAGGCAAGAGTTTTCTCTTGGGTGGAAAGCAAGGTGTTTGCAACATGTGCAACAGTGCCGTTGACGTCGCTTTGCAGAAGGAGTCTTCCTGGCAAACAATGGCAAATAGATAGCCAAAGAGTCTTTGATCCGATGAACAATGATCACCTCCGCCTTGAAAGAAGTCTTGCAGTGCAGCAGACCTATCCATTCATAGTCGATGCGTTGATTTTTTAATAGTGCAATGTCCATGGATTTGTTTTGAAAGATTTGACAGACAGCTCAACAAGAATATCAAGTGATTGGGGTGTTTGAGTGTCTCTCTCCTCTCCCTCATGTTTCTAGTTGTTTACTGGATTTATAAGGAAGGCTTCAGGTTTCAAGCCCTGCAGGACCCCGATGGCCGCAAGTTGCGTTTCTCAGCACTACAGTCAGAAGTTGGACAGGAATTGCTGGTCTTCTGTGGCAGGGAAGCAAAGGACTGACCCATGACACCGTCACCGTGACTGACCCAAAAAAACAGTGACACCAGCGGGTCATCCCAAATTCCACCTAATTTGCTGTTTGGAACAATTTGCTGGTTGGGATCAAGTTGGATCAGTGTTCGTTGATAACCTGCATCTCACCAGGACTTGAGTTCCATGTTGGTTGTGAAGCCAAATGGTGATTGCCTAGCACAGTCCGATGCTGTGGTCTTTGTCGGCAGCTCAGGAGCTTGTTGGGGTTATGATGTTGGGAGTACGCCAATGTTCGTTCTATTTCATTCTATGTCCCAAAGTGGAGACTGCAAAAATTAAGGTCGATGTTGAAAGTTGAAGTTATTTCTAGACAACATAATCCCTGTTGCACAGTGATGAGAGTGAAACTCATACACTTCAACAAGCAGCAGAAACACTAATCACCAATGTTGAAAGCCCCTTTGTGGATTCAAGCCAGTCGCCAGGTCGGGCAGCAGCTAGACGGCAGCCGAGTGTTGCAAGGACTGAGCAAGGCCAGCACCAAAATTGCAGTAGTTGGTGTAGACCAAAGGAATCCAAAAGTCACCAAGTCACATGATTCCCACGACAAATTTGTAATATCTGTAGGTTTGTAGATGTCATGTTTCATGTTTCATCAATTGGAGAATCCATGATTCTCCTGGAGATTCACTGATAGGTAGCTGAGTCGGTGTTGCCAAAGCCCTTGCGGGATGGAGCCTACAAGGTGATCGCCAAGGCATCGGGCCCCTGGGGGTTTTTGGCGGGGACTCCCTATGCATTGTAGAATATGACGGGAGAGATGGAATTGTATTTCCAGTTTCCTGCATGCTTCTGCAAGATTCCATTTTGTGCATATCATGATAGATCATACACCTTATTACCTTAGATTGTGCTGCCTGGGATTGTGCTGTGCTTTCAATTTCAGAAGTACTGTAGCTAGTAGGAATCCACACTGGAGGAGCCAGACTTTTGAAAGCATGATTTGATATCAGGAAGCACTGGTGCCTTTGCAATCACTCTCATTTTGTTTGGATCATCCTCACATCCATGAAGCGAAACCCGCTGCAGAATCGGTACAACGTCCTGGGGCGGAGGAACGAGCTCCGCTTGGGCCAGGCACTAGAAAAGCATCCATGGTTCCATGGTTCCCACTGGGGGTGTCATTCAAGACCATGAAAATTAAGTGCAATTGACCTGAAGGCACAACCTCCATCAATCAGGCCTCCCAAACCTAAGATTGATTTGTTTAGGCATTCGAAGACTGGAAAGGTGAAAAACATGATGTGTAATTCTAGTATGGTGGTATATCATAGCATGTATTGTGTCACCCTTTGGATGCAGGATGGCATGGAGGACCGCTTCGTTCGGAAGCATGCCAAACCTGCAGCCGCTTAAAGGTCAGTTGACAAGAGCCCACCAGAAGTTTTTAATCCACGGATTGCTGAGAATGCCAACACCGTTTTCTTTTTCGCGAGAAGATGGCAACATCTAAACTGCGCCTTGAAGTTGATAATTGGTATGTATAGGTGCTTTGCAGATTTTCGGCCAGATGTAAATCTCTGAGCCCCTTCAAAAAGGCTCGCCAGCTGAGTGTCATAGCCACAAATCTTTCCTCAAGGAAAGCATGGTGTTTGTGATGGCTACATATGGCTACTGTCCAATGCTCGCCAATGATCAAGCTCAATGACTGAAACGGAAGACTAGCATGGAGAAGTTTCAGGAAACCAGAGCTTGGCAGATACTTTTTAAACATCTTTTGAGATTGCTTTAGGGGATGACAGAACTACTAGAACTTCTTAATTAGCAAGAAGCATCAAAAGCAGTATTTTTTTAGAAAAGACAACAGGATGGTGACTAAAAACTTTAAAACATCTATATATGATATATTCTCTATTTGGTGATGGTTTCCTTCCCTTTGTGGTGAATTGGCATGTCTCCTTCAGGCTTGCACAGATTCAACATGACACCAGTTTGTGATTTAACAGATTTGTTTGTTGTGACATGCTCATGTGATGCCTAGACGCTTCCATTTCTTGCAGAGAGGTACAGCAACAGATGTTCCCTTAGGGGCAATCATCCGAGGGAGCGGCCGTAGCAGGACAGACGTTCTTACAACTCCTCGTGACCATGCTAAATGGCTTGGTGCATCAGATTCCATCAGGAGCAGCAGTCCAGGTGTCGAGTCCCATGCCGACTACGACCGAAGTCGGAGTGCTGATCGCGGCAAAGGCGGAAGCTGAAAGCAAACTGATCGTATAGGTCAAGATTTTGAAGCTCAAAAGTCTCTGCATTTCTGGTCACAATGTCTCAAACTTTGAGCAGGCAGTGCCCCAGAGCAAGAGGCCAGGATAGCATTCTCGAGTCGTATCCATGCTACATAGTACTGCTGATATTTGCAATTAGCATATCAATGCATATCAGCAATGTGCATACTCTAGCTTTATGTCATCCAGTTCTTAGCTAATTCTAGAAAAACATAAACTTGAAAAAATGGAAAATAAAAGGAGAAAAAAAGCAAAATGAATTTGCAAAAAAAATGCAAAGAAAAAGCAAGCAAAACAACACGCAGAAAAAAAGCAAATAAAAAGCAGAAAAAAAAACAAAACAAAAGCAAACACAAGCAAAGAGCAAGCAAAAAAAAACAACAGTCAGCAAAAAAAGCAGAAAACACTGCAAAAAAAGCAAAATAAAAGCAAAAAAGAAGCAAAATAAAAGCAAACACAAGCAAAGAGCAAGCAAAAAAAACAAAAAAAGCAGTCAGCAAAAAAAAACAGGAAAAAAAACAGCAAAAAAAGCAACAAAAAAACAAAAAAATAGCAAAATAAAAGCAATCACAAGCAAATAGCAAGTAAAAACAAAATAAAGCAAAACAAAAGCAAACACAAGCAATCACAAACAAAAAAACAAAAGCAAAAGAAAGAAAAAAAATGCATCCTAGAAGTGCATGTGTTTTGTTTCTTTTGCCTGGTTTTCTAACTCATGACCTTTACTATTGCGTTGTACAATTGTTTTTTTTGCATCCTTTTGTGCCAAGCCATTTTTTTTTGCATTTATGGTTTCCTTTTTTTTTGCTTGTTTACCCCATTGTTTTCAAGTTGCTAAATTTTCTAGAATAAGCTACAATGGCCGACATAACTCTAGCTCAATGAAGCAAATTTCTACAACAAGAAGCGTTCAGAAGGCGCCCTTGCTTGCAACCACCGGCACGAAAATCTTGAGTGTTTCGTTGTGTTTGGCATTTCCTGGTTGAGATTCTAGGTCTGCGTCTCCGTAGGCAACAGTTGCTGCCTGAGTGCATCACAACAATCCATGGAAGGCAAAATGATGCAAAATGCCTCATGCAGCATGAAGGCAGTCATAAGAATGATCTTAGACCTGTTTGCTAATGAAACAACCGGCTTGATGATTGAATCAAATCTTCTAAGACTCCAAGTGCACCCCCGCAAGCAACAGATTCAGCGAGAGAGAAAGAGATTGTCTCGGGCCCATCCAGCCATGAAGCATTGAACCCAAGGCACTAGTAGCAGCAACAGCAGCAAGCTGCAGCCGGCCTTTCTGATGCAGTTAGTTTCAATGTTCAGATCATGGTGAAACATGGTGAGGTGTTTCCATATTTTGTTTGCATATGTTTTGCCAATTTTTGCCATGCTTTGATTACCAAGGCCACAATAACCGAAAGGTTGCGACAAGTATTTGCCTCAGTTTGTAATTAAGTAAGAAAGAATGAATACACATCATTGGGGGTTCTTGGTTTTCCACCCTTCACAAGCGTGATAATACTTCATATATGACACCATTTACAGATTGGGAAACACGTCCATACAAAAGACGTTGTTGCAGCTGTTGCATGCAGAATGGCAGTTGCATGCAGGTGGTCGGATCTCAATGTGATGCCCTTCCAGTGCTGAAGCCTGGCTGGTGGGGTTTACCAAATCTCAGCCTACCGACATTGCCCAACCACGTCCCATTCCATGTTCCATGATTCCCAACAAATCAAGCCCTAGATCTACTAGATACTGGTTGGAAATGGTTGGGTTAGACAGTCTGAGGTGCTGGTAGGGCTGGTGTGCGCCCGCTTAGGGCAGCCCACCTGCAATTCCGGAATCCTCCGTGTCAACCTCAGCGTTGTTGATGTACCTTTCTGGATTTTGATGAAAGATCAGAAGGCTTCCAGAGATTTGCACTGGCAACAATGCTCTATTGAGGTGGCATGATTGGAATATGATGGACAGCTCCAATATTGTATCTTCATAATTCCAATTCATTATATATGTGCAAAAGGACTGCAATAAGCCTATGCAAGAGGGAATGCCCGTCCGACTTTTGCACATGTAGCCACCCTCGTATCAACAAAAGCATATTTGCCTGCTGTTCATTACGATGGCAAAGCGGTGCTTCATTGGAGTAGATGTTGGAACCGGAAGTGTCCGAGCTGGTGTTTTCGATATCAATGGGAATTTGCTCGGAAGTTCCATCCAGAACATTTCAATTACAGCTTGACGAATTGATGTGCAATATGCACACCAAATCTCTTCCGCACTTTGTTCGAAATGCCCTGGCTCTGATTGGCGAATAGAAATTCGCCAATCAGAGTCGGGGCATTTCGAACAAAGTGCCGAAGAGATTTGGTGTGCATGTTGCATATCAATTCGTCAAGCTGTAATTGAGTCATCCATGAATTCTGAAGATATCAGTGCAATTGCCTTTGATGCGACCTGCTCCCTTGTTTGTCATGGTGATGTAGCACTGGCAGTGGGAGGTGATGTTTCAGATGTCCCCAAAGGTCCAGGTTATGCTTATGATATCATTATGTGGTGCGATCATCGCGCCACTGATGAAGCCATCAGAATCAATAGGTCCAAGCACAGATTATTAGATTTTGTGGGTGGGCAGGTCTTCCCTGAAATGGAGCTACCAAAGCTGGCTTGGCTGAAGAAATACCAATCAAAGACCTATGTGGCTGCAACGCACTTTTATGACCTAGCTGATTACTTGATGCATAGGGCCACTGACTTTTGTGGCAGTGGCATCCGCAGCCAGTGCACAGTGGTTTGCAAGTGGAATTTTGATGCCCAGAGGCATGACTGGGATGAAAGTTTTTTTGAGGCCGCGGGTCTTAGTGATTTGCCACTCACCAAAATCGGGACGAGAAACGATGTGAAAGGCGTCGGGAATGTTGTTGCACGTTTGGGCACAAAGGCAGCGGAGGACCTTGGACTTTCGAAGTCAACCGTTGTGGGAGTTGGAGCAATTGATGCTCATGCTGGAGGTCTTGGTTGTTTGGGTGCTGCACCGTCAGATTCATGGCCACCATTGGAAGCATGCATGGCTTTGATTGCTGGCACCTCAGCTTGTCATATGACTTCCAGTCATAAGGCATTCCGAGTGCCAGGGGTTTGGGGACCCTTCGACTCTGCCATGGTACCAGGACTCTTTCTGCATGAGGCAGGACAAAGTGCCGCTGGAGCTGCCTGCAGCGTTTCCAGCTTTGCAGTTTCAGAGGCCATGTCTTTGGGGAAAAAACCTGCAGACGTTCTATTTGAACACATCCAGATGTTGGCGAAGCATCGGAATTTACCGTTGGCACCACACCGTGCTTGGTGGCCAATTCTGCAATGTTTTGGACAAACCAAGTCGTTGGTTTGTCCAAAACATTGGAATTGGCCACCAAGCACGGTGTGGTGCCAACGCGGGGAGTTTTTGTCGGTCCAGACTTCAATGGTAATCGATCACCTTTGGCCGATCCTTCATTGCGAGGTAGCATGATTGGTTTGGGTCCTACAGGTGACAACATGAGAGCAACGTCCATTGAAACATTGGGAATACTGTACTTAGCTACTGTGCAGGCCCTTTCACACTCCACCCGAGCAATTGTTGAAACGATCAATTCTGTCAGGGTTGATGAAGGAATCACAAGCATCAAAGCTGTGCATGTTTGTGGTGGACCTTCAGGAGCACTGCAATGTTCTTGGCTTGCCTTTCTGTTGCACAGACAATCCTGGAGCTGATGTCATTCGCGGCAGTGCTATGTTGGCAGCCACAGCGGCTGGGGAGTTTTCATCTGTCTATGATGTCTAAAACCGGGAAGCTAATGGAGCCCAGCACAGATCTGACATTGAAAGCCTATCATGATGCAAGGTATAATATCTTTCTGCTCATGCAAAAACAGCAGCAGGAATATTACGCAATGGAATCCAGGGTTTTCGAGGATGCCAAGAGACAAAGGCGTTGACACAGACCGTGAAGCCCAGCTGCTCTTATCGCATGATATCGCCCAACAGTTCCCTGAAATGCAGCCATGGAGAAGTACTTGATGCTGTTAGCACGATCAGAAGTTCTGTCCTTTGACTGCGAAGGGGACGTCCGAACCTGCTCCTTCGGAGATTCGTCAACTTCTCGCAGAAACGTGCCTTCCAAGATCTTCCAAGAGCCTTGGAGGTAAACGTGTTGCAGGAGCAGGGCCAAAGGCGCCCAATATGTTCTGATTGCCGGATACCGTTTGGTAAGCGAAAGCCAAAAAGGATGGGGAATGTTACAAGTCTTGCTCCATTGCAACAAGTCAAGTGTTGCTACTTGCAATCGTAGTCCTGGGTGGACTCCAGAATAAGTCTGGAATGTAAGGTTTTTTGCGTCCACTAGGTCATCAGACATGAGTAAGGTGTCTCAAGGGTCCCGCATACCAAACTGAGGAGAAGAGTTGAAGCCACATCTTCCGACAGAAGCTAAAGCGGAAGATTTCGAGGAGCTGCTCAAGCCTAGTCATGATGGCATTGGGGCATGGGGATCAAGACTTGCAGAAACTACAGAGTCCCCCCAATGTCTCAGACAGGCTCTCTACTTCTGCAGAACTACTGACTACGAATCATGTATCGGTATTATATATATATATATTATGATCCACTACACTATATTGAACGATATCACACATATAAAGACATATAAAGACTATAAGACTGATGGATTTATAATATATTTATAATACATTGTTGTACTTTGTTGAAGGTGTATTTGTATGTCTATATAATTATGTTACGCATGAATATATACACATATTTGTAACAGTGTGGATCATGGTCATTGACAATCTATGTGAGCCATTGAGGAGTTCCTCTCATGGATCGACGAGCAAAGCAAGGTTTCTACAACTCCCAGGCCTTGAGGGACATCTTGGACATCACAGATTTCCAATCTGTGGCATGGTATGGGATGGGATTCTAAGACGGGCAGGTTGTATCAAAGGCATGGCATGATGAGACAACCACAAGGTGAAGCGCAATGGTTTCCTCAGGCCGAAAGATCCAAGACTCAGCCAGTCTCCTAGTGTAGCCTTCAAGGACAGCATGTTGGCGTTGCTCCTAGTGACCTGCTTGGAAATAGTAGCTCGACATGCTGCGAGTTGGGGTTGCATGGATATGGGGATTATGTACTTCCATGAACTGCACATGATACATCATGATACATTGCTTCGCATCTCTGCAGATACACGAAGATTTTCCTAGTGCCTTGCTAGATCCTGCCGACAGTGTTGAAGCTTTCATGCTAGCGCAGGAAGGCGAGATTGTGAGACTAAGCTCCCTTGAGAAAAGGCCGTTCCGGTGCAGTTTCATCATGCATCCCGAATCCCAACATGTGAGAAGGTTGAAGCATTTTGACTTAGTATCATGTCATGCTCAATGCCTTGCGACTGCAGATGACTTACTGTATGAAGGATTTCATATGGTTTCATAGGCGCACAATGGCTCGGTAGGCCGGACCTAAATGGCTGCAAAGCGGAAGTGCTTCGGATCAACGATGCTTCCCAGTTTCATGCCCAGTGATCGCTTGATTTGTAGACTAAGTCCAGTTCTGTGAACCATTGTGAACCTTGATATGCCTTGATCACCTCTTGACTTTATAATCCTTCATACATGTTTATGCCAAAATGTTCGATGATGTTTCAATCGCAAAAAACCTTTTCAACTCAATTGCCAGAAGTTGTGCTTGACTGATATGATAGCCCATGAGTCCTTTTTTTTTCACTAGCTCGTTTCATGAGATTTTTCCTCATTAATATCATTGAGGCCTGGGAGACTTATTGTGAAGCTGGAGTCTGGAAGTAAGCTCCTCATTGTCATGGCAACAACTGACATCTAGTCGGCTTTAGGTACCAAGCTGCTTGTGTTTTGGAATGAGGCCAGCTAGCAATCCGCCCAGAGAATTTGCAACCGATGGTTGCAACTTGGCGCTGAAAAACACATATTGTCGCACTTAATTTTGTGCATTTTTGCATAGCACATCCATTCCATGCGCATTCCCTGCATTGAGAAATGTGTTTTTGAGGCCGCAAGTCCAGAGGACACAGAGAAGCCAATGGAAAAGCCTGTAGCTCCATGGCTTAAAAAAAGATGTGATACTTTTGCCATGATTTCCAAAGATTTTTACAAATTGTTTACATGTTTCCTCAGAAGGAGCATGAAATTTGTGGAAGTTTGTATGTGGAATTTTATGCTTTGAGGCTGAGTCTGACAAGGGCTCCAGCGATCCTGCCAAAAGCAGTGTCTTTGGTGCGGCTTTTGCCAAATTGAAAGCTAAGGCGGAGGCGCCCCTTGGGGCAAGGTACTGATATCACTGGTGGGTCATTTAGCATGCCAAGAACAGGTTCAAAGGATGAGCTATCATAAGTCGTAATCACTATCCTGTAATCATGATAAACATGATACGATGTAATGATAATTTCCGTATAATTAATCATATACTAAATTTTGAAATCATGAGAAATTACAATGTGTACAATGGTATTTACACCCAAAAAAAAAACATGGAGCCTGAAAAAAAAATGTCCCTTGGAAGAGTAGTGTGTTGACCCAGGCAGAGGCCCGAGGTGAATTGCCGTTCGGTGCTCAGGGATTTTTTGCCATGGGAAACGGCAAGAAATTAGCCGGTATATGTCCTTGCTTTAACTATGGTTTCACTTCCAGTTTGAGCACGAACACGAACCGGAAATATAATATTATAATAATCTTATTTATATATATATATATTACTCAGGAAATAGACGCGATTTTAGGTGTGGATGGTCTTGGATTTTTTGAGGATACTTTAAGACATGCCCCATGGCAGAGTAAACAAAAAAAAACACTCACTGCAAAAAGCTGTCAGTGAAAACGGCTGGTTGTACTGTGGTAGATATTCCAACTTGAGGGAGAGAAAGAAGCATCAACATCAGCATCAGCATCGAGAGAAGGAGGACCTGGACAAGAGAGGTGGTGTAAGAGCCTCAAAGGTTCTGTCGGAGAGGTGTCGCAAATGATGAATGCCTGGAAAGCGAAAAAACACGATTTTAAACTTGAAATAATCCATTGACATCCAATTTATAACAATTTTTGGATCATTCTTATTGATGAATCTCCAATTCCATATTCAAAATATTCCAAGATGGTTGTACTTGTTGCAAACATCTACATTGATATTCAAGGTTTTGCATAGCCAGAAGTGATGACCTTACCAAGTAAACGCTTAATCCAACGGCAGCTGATAGAGCAGTGCGATAGCAGTACTGCCACCTGGTTGCTCAGATTGGAAGTGTCGCGCCTGCTGGACAAGCCAGGTGGGACGACTGTCACTTTGATTTGTTTGGGTTCATTTGAAACTCTTGGCTTGTGGGTTTTTGACACTTCTTGATGCCGGAAGGCGTGAGATTGTGATGGGTTCATCAACTACCCCAACGCAGAGTAAGGCAGTGACTTTTATCTTCTCAAGTTGAAGTGATATTTTGAGTCTGGAAGTCTTGTCAGGCAGTGATGTTTGATGATCTTCAAAAGATGTACTGTACAATGATATTGTACATTGGTTATGATGTAGTCACATTCGTTGCGTTGGGAAGGACATCATTATCGCAACTTGCATGATTGCAAGTTCATGCTCCCTGTATCAAGATGTATCAAGCATTTGCAGGAGGTGGAAGAAGAGGAGGAACCCAGCAAAAAACGTGATCCTATCGCATTCGTCGCTGCAGAGGCACTACTTGCTCCTTGTTGCTTCAACAAGAAGTTTCATCCCATGTTGTGGTGGATTAATGAGGTAATGCATTGCGAAAGATTCCATCTAGAGGGGGAAAAACTGCTGCGCACAAGGGTCCACCCACATGCGCTGATGTACCAATCGCATCTAGGAAGTGGTTTGCTTCTTGTTTGTAAGAAATAGAAATAACATTGGGCCATAAACATGAACCTGTCAGGGCAGGCAGGAGCCACCAAGCCGAAAGGTTGTTTGGAGCCTCATTTGGACGTTTTTTTGTGATTGCTTGATTTGATTTGATTCGATCTTCACTCACAGTTTGTTGCACTCAGACAGTCATAGACCCAAGACGGCCAAAGAGACCACTGGAAGAAGAGTCGGATGACGATGAGGCAAGAATCAAGAGTTCAGTTGAGATTCAGCAATTTGTTGCACTCTCGATTCGGTCAGGGGGTCGGCTGTGCACGCGCTTTCTGGGGTCGCAAGTACACGCGGATGGTTCTGGGCCAGGGTCGCAAGTACACGCGGATGGTTCTGGCCAGGGTCGCAAGGGTAACGGCCTCGTCTGTACACGCGGTCAGGGGCCTGATCTGTACACGCGGCCAAGGGCCTCGTCTGCAGACACGGAATGGTTTTGCTGTATGTACACCTTTGTTCTTACAGCCGCGTATTTTGTGTGCTCCATGTGTGCAGGTTGTCAGGTTCATAACAATGCTTTTTGGACATGTGTAAAGTATGTACCGAAGCAGTCCATTGCGTAGCACTTTGAGCACGGGTTACATTACAGGTTTGGACATGTGTAAAGTATGTACCGAAGCAGTCCATTGCGCAGCGCTTTGAACATGTGTGCAAGTGCAAAAGAATGTCATCATCCCCACCCCACCCCACCCCACCCCACCCTATCGGGTGACTCTGGGTGGAAAAAATGGTGCAAAATTGTGCCTGTGTGTACTTGTGACTCCAGTCTGTGCGCGGGTGACTCTGGAAAATGGCTGTGTGCGCACGTGACTCCAGTCTGTGTGCGCGGGTGACTCTGGGTGGAAAAAATGATGCAAAATTGTGCCTGTGTGTACTTGTGACTCCAGAGTGTGTGCGCGGGTGACCCCCTGACCTCTCGGTTCTGCCAAGAATGGATCGGTAGTTCTACATTCTGTTAGTTCCCAATGATATCCCTGTGTTGATTCATGTTATGCCAGTTCTCATTGAAAAACCTTGGACCTTGGTGAGAAAGTCGCAGGATGTTGGAATTCCTGGTGTGGTACGACCACGATGTCCACCTCGTATGGAGGCAAGAGAACTCTGTGAAAGTGACCACGGTTGATGTCCATCACTTGGTGAATGGTGATGTTAGGAGAATGGCCCGCCAAGTTGGAGGCTTACAGTGACGATATTTGAAAAGAGTGTCTCCAAAAGAAATGGTTGAAGATATTTGCAGCATTCATGAATACTTGATTCTAAATTGTGACTGTCAGTAGTGAGTGTATATTTGCTGTTAGTCATAGTCCTTAAGGCAGAAGTTCAAACCACAAGTAATTCGTAAGCCACGAGTTTTCCCACTGTGCGCCTGCTTGTTGAAATCTTTTCCGGAATAAGGACTGCCTGGTTCCCCGCAGAAGGCAAGGATCCATTTTCACAAGCCAAGGATGCACAATATGGTGAAGCAAAGTCAGTGAAACATGCTTCTCGAAGGTAGCCAAAGCGACTCCAGAGCCTGTGTGTCAAATGCAACGATTCCCAGCAGCTGCACTGCGTCGAAAGCATTAGGGATAACTACCGGTATCATTAAGGCCAGCTGCACCACCGAGAGGTTTGGCAAAAACGGTCCATTGCTCAGATGGCGGCATGCTGTTGCAAAGAAAGGAATGCTGGGATGGCGGGATGCCTTCCTAGCAGTTTATTTAGTCAGCAGTTCATGTAGTCAGGAATCTACAGGAGATGAACGCTTCTCTTAATCACATTTGTTTGAATGATCAGGTGCCTTCTTCACCATTGCCCAGCAAGTCTATTGCCCAGTGCTCCTACATGCTTTTGTTCAGTCAGCTTGCGTTGAGGGAACCCTGGACCTTTTCCTGACATGCTGAGGACCTTCTCCTCACCACTACGTCGCCCAAACATGCCCTTGCAGAATATGACGCCACTCAGCGCTGGTTTGTTGACTTGATCACATCATAGACTGCCATTGAGGCAATTAAAAGTTGACAAGAATAGCAGGAAAAATTTTGTGAATCAGATAACTTCCAGAATCATTCAGATGTTTGAATCAACCCAGGCTTGTCGTTTCGGATGATGCAAGAGAAGCAGATAAGGCCACTCCTAGCTCCCAGCTGTGCAATCCACACATTGTTGATGTTCATCAACTTGACATACCAGAAAGACAAGGAATGATGTCTTTGAGGCTCAAAAAGAACTGGCGGAAAAGAAACGCGCCATGGAGGACGGGAAAAGGCCAAGTCCCTACAGTTTTCAACCTTTGACAGGTTGCAAAGTGGTTGCTTATACGATGGCAGTTACAGTAGGACATCTCCAGGCATTAAGAAGGCATTTTGCGTATTGCTGTTTCGGATCCAGGTGTGTGTTGGTTTGCGGAGGTTTGACATGGGTGATTGCCACGCATTGCTTTTCCAGTTGAAGCAGTTCAGTCAAGAAAGAATACAAAAAAAAACAGTTCAGGCAGAAACATTATGAAAGACCCCCAACCAAAAAGCATATCCCAGATGTCTCAAAATCTTCACCCAGAAAGAGAAGACAAGAGTTTACATCAGCTGTGGGCCGCCGCGGATGTCTTTGGGTATTGGCCCAACTGCAGCCTTGGAAGCGGTAGGTGGATCGCCAAGCAGATGGCTTCGTGTTCGACAAAAAATGAAATACACAGCGAAGGACGGAACATGGAACAGAAGTCATGAGTGAAAGATGTCACAGAAATGTGACATATATTGGCATGAGACAAGGCCACTCAACAACATCAAACCTAGGATGAAGCTATCTATGAAGTTGACTCGCAGGTTTCCAGCAGAAGTTGCTTGTTTCGTTTTGACAGTCCTTCAGGAGGAGTTCACCACCCCTGCTGAAGAGAAGCAGATCAACAGTTTGTATGGTGTCACTTGGCACTTGGCAAATGGACACCGGAGGGACAAACTTGGTATTGATGTGTATATAACCTGTAAATACCTTTGATTGCAGTGTCGTCTCAAGGATCCAATTGTAGAGTGTTTGAGTTCTGTAGACGAAACTTCTGAACCGCTTCATGTGGCATCAATATTCTTTTGAGCAGCTCTTGAGAGCTTTGTCAGCTTTTCATGATGTTCCTATTTCTTATTTGGCGATGATTGGAGTGTTCAGGGATCACCTGCAGATCTGTTTGTTTGCCCATTGCTTTGATTTGATTCGCCAACGCAAAGGACTTGTGCAGTAGAGATGAGGAGGCATGAAAGGGGTAGGTGGATACATTGTGAAGGCTTTGCTGCTACAGCTTGTGCAGATGGCTACACGACATAGGGAGATCTCATACTTCATCCGTTTTTCAGCTTTCATATGCTTTCATGATTTTTCAATGGTTTCAGAACATGAAATAACATCGATACAATTGCATGCAGTACATAATATGTGTTTTTACATTTGACATAGATAAACAAGGTAAGAAACGCAATGATAACTTCTATGGTTCTTACATACCATATATACTTATATACTGCAGAGATAGGTGATCTCGTTTATCACCACCAAACTTCCGCCACAAAACGGATGAAACGTCGGAATTTTTGCAGCTGCCAGGTGCGTCAGAAAGCTGCTGAGTCACTAGCCTCATTGTGCAAGGGTGATCGCTTAGCGAAAGCCTTGGCTGAGAATTTGACTCCAATGCTGTGTGGAAACTTGGGCCAAATTTTGTTTGAGGTATATTATTTTGTTTGATTTTATGTTTGTAATGTTAAAGAGCTTTATAGTTTTTTTTGTGTGGACTTTAAACTTTAGACATGTCTTGTTAGTGATGTGTTAATTTTTTGGATTGGTGTGTTTTCTTGGATGGGAGGGCAAAGAAGATAAATCAGCAAGTGATTGGAAAGGATGAAGTGTACAAGACATCCCTTAAAGCCTCCCAGATACCATATTGGCAAATCCACGCAAACAGGCCAACAAGCCCCAGGTTTGAAAGCAGGTGAGCAAAGCACTGTGAAGTTGGCCATCCTTGGAGCATTGCGATCAATCACGGAGAAAGGTCATGCCATCTCTGTAGCTCAGCATGCCTATGCCCTACTGCCGTGTTTGAAAGATGACAACGTCCTGGTTCAAAGAAAGGTCTCTGCCTTATATCGTGTGCTGGCAGAAGAAGGAGCTGCTGCGATGGTGGCCAGAGATGTTACCAGCATCATGCATTGCTTTGAAGTTACGCAGGCTGAACGTTTGCAGATTGCAACTGATCACTGTGTAAGGACAAACCCAAAGGATCAGGTAACTTGATTTCACATCATTGGCAATGATTGAAATGGATGGAACCCAACACTGCCCTGAAGGCCAGTGGTGTTTCTCTCATGGCGCCACTTGAAGCACTCAGTGCTATCGCTGGTGCTGGTGAAGGGACTGCTGTCGCAAGGGTGATTGAACGCCTTCTTGCTGGATTGAGGCGAGGGGTCAGATGCATTCCTGAGTCTTTACAAAATCATGAGATCACAAATTCAAACCTTCTTGTTTCAATTCAAGTATTGTATCCCATTTTATCCCCAAAATCCTTGTTTATCGATGTTTATCGGTTCATATCGGTCAATCTTTTCCAAGAAGTGCAGCCTTCGAGAAGTTTGACACTTTTGCTTGCAGCAAAGTGCAGGGATCATCGATCAAAGATTCGCAACAGCACCTGCGCGACCTTAGCAGCCATAGCTCGTGGAGGGGGAAAGGAACTCTTAGGTTCCTTAGGTTTGTCTGCTGAAGCAGAGTCAGAGGTCCTTACTTCAGTACCTTGGTTACCCATGGTTACCCCAATGTTACCCCAATTGTTTCAGGAAGATCTCTGCTTTTGAATGTGGAACAGGAGCTGGATATGCTTGGATTTGTTGTAAATTTTCTCTTGATGTAGCTGTAGGGGTCGCAGTTTGTGACAGTTTAGCTTCCCTTTTCTTGAAGGGAAAGGTGTTTCACTCAATGTGGAATCTTTACAAAAAAATAGTTGGGGTACTAAGTATTGATCATTCCGTAGCCCAGGGCACACTCTTTGAAATGTTGGTTTGCGTGGCCCTGGACGACAAAGATGACGAAGTGCGTTTGGCAGCTGCGGACGCACTTCGTTGTTTGCCAGAAGCTGATCCAGATAGCTGCGATTCAACGTGCCTTGGCCCGCAGTTGCAAGGAAGTCATCAAGGAAAACCATGTTTTGGATGGCGAAAGAATTGAACGTATTCCAGAGGTGATTGAAGAATTGAAGATGATAGATTGCGAATGATAGCTACGGAATGTGATTGATGGTAAGATTTGGGCAATTCATAGCGAGCTTAGTTTAATCAGGGACTTCCTCAAGGGAGACGTTAATTCATCTTAAGGAATTATGTATTAGATATGTCATGTCACAATCATATGACATATCATATCATCTCATATCATATACTGTCATACTTAAATGGCCTAGAGTCATGTGATAGGCGTTGACCATACGTGCTCGCCATGTTTTGCCCCATTTGCGTTAAGGCGCCAACGATTTCCTCAGCTCGTTGAGCGAGTTCAAATGCATCTCTTCAGCTTGATGTGTTTGTTTTGGGCTGAGGAGTGTATGTGTTTGATTCTGATTGAGACATGCGGATGAAGCAATATATAAGATGAATGAAATACATGTATCATGTATCTATACGTATATGTAGACATAGAATATATACATATTTTGTCATATTTTTCAATTTATTACCTGTATTTTATGAATACATTCAATACGTCTTTCTTTACATCGACTGGCATGGACATACAATACGAGTATACGTAAGTCTTTGTGCGTGCTAGTTTTGTTTGCCTATGATTCTATGATTATCAGTTCTACCAAACCTCAATAACTAGACATCCCGTATACATCCTGTGTCGCCTGATTTGGAACACGCTAGCATCCCATTTCAGGTTGTACAGGACTGGGGTTGCCCATGGAGAGGCTGTAGAGATCATTTCCAGTGCAATGGGAATGACAACTGGTGAGGCTGGATGGGTTTGTTTGGACGGATGTAGCCACTTTGAGGAAGTGTAGAAAATCTTGGTGTCATGAGATGACTCTGAGATGACTCTGAGATATCCAGGTTACTCAGGTGTTTTATGTTTCTTGTTGAATATGGCTTGTTTTGGGGATACAAACAAAGGACCCCAAATTCAAGGTTTTTTGTCCGCTACCTCTGCACAGTCGAGTAGTTGACGACAGTTCTTTTCCCTGGATCATGTTTGAAGATTCTCAGTTCGCAAGGCATGTGTCATATGCCAAGAACCGCTTCATTTGGATGGTGGACCACACACTTTGCCTTGCGGTCACATTTTCCATCGCAAGTGTTGCGAAGCTTAGGTGCAATGTTATATCATTATATCCTGGAGATATCTCCTGTTTTCTTGCTTGGTGAATCATGTTAGGGTTGTTTCGACTTTCAGTTCTGCTTTTATGGCATCTTTGCATCTTTGCCCAAGGATCAGTGGTTCCAATGGGTGAAAAGGTGTGGTCGATTGCCAAGCTGTCCATTGTGCCGAGCTAAAACGGATGGTCCAAAAAAGAATGCGATCGTTTATTTGCGGGGTCCTGCGCCTAATCTTCTTTAGAATTCCGAAAGACCTGAAGGAAACACCTTGATATTACATGTCTAGCAGTTATGTAGCTGTAGGTTCAAAAAGCTCTTCAAAAGATGCTTAGGTTATCTTGGGTTTGATTAGTACGATTTTGGACAAAGCGCTGCAAAGCAGAGAGCTTTCCCACTTCAAATTTGAATCAGAGGGATGCATTTTCAGCTGGTGTTCATGCCTTGGAAAGACCGCGACTTTCGTGCACCAAGTGCTTGGTTGCACCAAGCGCATCAGATTTTTGTTGGTCAAGATTGTACAGATGGGCATTGGAACGCTAAGCAAAAGGAAAAAGAACAGTGTCCGTGTTTTCGTTGGTGACGGTGATGAGTGATGGATGAATGCACTCACTTATTGCTGGATGAGGAAAATTCCTGTTCATGTTTGATAGCTTTCTGGAGACAGGAGCATTCAACTGTTTGCTACTTCAGGCAGATGCTGGAAAAGCTTACAAAGCAGATGCAGATTTGCCTTGCAAAGTTGCAGAAGCTCTTTTGCAGTAAGTCCCTCTAGGAGGTCGGGATGCAATGTGAAGTGGTGTTTCTTTTCCGATGCCACACAATTTTGTGTGGATTGGTGGCTAAGGAACACAGACTTGGACGACAAGGCGAAGGACAAGACAATGCCAACATGTTTGTTAGCCAGTCAAGGTTGCCAGTTTAGCCCACTATTTACAGTGTTTTGTACATCCCAGGTTGTTTTCCAGAACTCTGAACCAGCAACAGTATGATTTTCATGGGCGTTTGTAGATGGTATGTGGCTTTGCTTGAGATCGTGAGCCAGGAGAAATACCAGGACATGATTACCACTCTGAAGGCCCAGATGTCAAAGATCGGAAGCGTGTGACGCAGGGGCTGCCTTCAATCAACTCACAAAGCCATATGGATACGAATTTCTATTAAGGCTATTAAACATTGCTGAAAGCACCCTCGTTTGATACCCCGTTTAATACCCCGCCGTTAATTACTCTGTTTAATACCCTATTGTCCATTTAATTCAGAAATTATTGTCCGTTTAATACTTATTAAACAGAGGGTCTCGTTTAATACGTATTAAACAAAATGGGCCAGAGGCGCTTGTTTAATACCTAAAAGAAATTCATGGCCATATGTCAATGGCTTGCTATATCACCATGAACATAAGATCAATATTATCCCATATATTATATCAATGATATATCATAATTTATGTAATGATACGCCGTATATAATGATTATTTATTGAATTTATTGTTTGCTTATTTTTGATGATTCTCAAGTCATGGTTGTTGGCAAAGCTCATTTGGAAAACTTATCCCTAACTGTTCAAAGAGGCAGTTGATCCATTTCTTTGGAGCTTGGAGCAGATAGTTTTTTAAATTCCAGTTCTCGAGGGGATGTGCTGTACAAAACATTGCCACGAATGGCGAACAGAATGCCGTTGACAAAACGAATTTGATGTTTGAAAAGGCAGCACAGACATTTATGAGCCCTGTTCAGATGTCGTCGAAGTGAAGCATGCACCCGTGGCATATTTGTTGGGAAGACCTTGGACGCATACTTCATAGATACAAGTCGAGTGGAGAGCTGTTTGATGATTCAATGCATCGGGACGCGAAACTCCAACTCCTTCCAGCAATTGAAACTGGTAGAGTGAGAATTGACACGTGGGATCCTAGAGGCAACTAAAGAATGAGGGTGGTAGATGATGGTAGATGGTAATAGATTGCAGAAACTATCAATCAAACAAGCACGGCATGAGTTGACGGTTTCATTCGCCCTTGGATGTGGGATTTGTTCCCGCATTTGCCATGCGGGCAAGCAACAAGAAGTTTAACCGCCCATCAAGTCCAGGGCTAAATCCTAGAAACTGAAGAGTTAGGAGGTGTTTGGGAGGTCCAACATTGGACCCAAAAAAAGGCACAAAGGAATGAGCCTGCCACTGTTGAGGTGCAAAATCCTTCCTGGGCCAAGCTGTTGCCAGGTACAGAAATTGCAATTTTCAAAGTCATCATGTCATCCAAAATTGAGTGTATCAGGTATGATGTTGATGAGCTGGACGACTTGGGGAAGCGCTCCAAAAGGGTGCAGCTGGACCTGTTTCAACTTGCCCTGGCCTGCTGGAGGGTGACTTTGCCGTATGTCAGGAGAGCTATGTTGAAGTCAAGCGCCCAGATGGCAGTGTCGCAAAGGCGAAAGTGATGGAATGTTGTCGCGATTTTAAGAGGGACCCATACAGCATCCTGGAACAGATACTGAAAAGACACTGGCAATAGCAATTACTCTACTTGATACGCAGGTAGAAAAGAACATCGCTACCTCATCAAAATCATAAGGAGTGATCATTGTAAAATGATGGAGTTAACAGGATGTCCATTTTGGATGCAATGAGAAAAAAACAAGCCAATGGTATTTTGTCAAAGCCTTTTGTCTATCACTGGATGTTGCTTTTAGTCACTCTCTCCACCAAACATCCATTTTTTTGTTGTGCCTCCAGGCACGTGGTGAGCGGACCTTCTACGGTGCCTTCGAGGGCGGTTTCAGTGCAGGCTATTGGGGCGCCTCAGCAGCAATCCTGACTCCAGGTACCATTTTCCGTGGGGTTGAAAAAGAATCCAAAAAAACCACTTGGGATGCAGAGATTATTAGGATTATGATGTGGATTGACGGGATGAGCAAGTGGCACAGGATGACAGGGATGGAGATGTGAACTCTAATAATAGCAGACCACCGACGCGACTGAGGCACTGTAGGAAGCAAAGAAGGTTGGGAACCAGCCTCTTTTAGCTCCAGTGCGATTCACAGCTGGTTGGGAATGTGGGCAGAGAAACAAGAAAACAAGAATCATGCGTACAAAGGCGTATCCTTTTTTTGGTTGCGAAAGATACAAAAACGAATCAAAACGATGCATACATTATTTATTGATGTATATTATGGGTGTGTCTGTGAATGTGTGCAAGATGTTTGTTTGCGTTCATCAAGTACTTTTGTGCATAGGTTTGGTGGCATTTCAAGCGATACTGGCCTAAAATTTGAAGCCGTCTTCAAGGTATGCAGGTGTTTCTTGACGTGTATAACTAGATCACATGTTTGTCATTCAGAAAGCTCAGCTGGGGAGAGAGAGAGAGAGCATGCCCTGGGCACACCTCAATACCACAAAGCATATAGAATCACTACATTTCCACCATCCGGTCCAGAGGCAGGATTATACTATCCTTATTTATCCTCACTATTGGGATTTGTTGGGATTTCAATGCCCAAAATAAGACGTAGATTGTAGATACATATGTTTTACAAAATGTTTAGATATTAGACAGAATACAGATACTGTATTTTACTAACTACTGTATACGGCATTATATATAGAGTTTGATAAATAATTTTACCAACTGGGCTAAACAAGGTCGTAGCAAGCGTCATGCTGATGCAGCTCCCAGAGTTGAAGACTACATGGATGAAGAGGAGGGAAGCCAAGTAGGTTTGGATGTATCCAATGGATCCATTTGAAATACACCACTGGTACTAAGTGTGTGAAGTTCTATGCCCATATGATGCGCTTAGTTTGGACAATTGTGGCAAATGATGGTTTCCCCACATATTGTATGTTGTTTGTTGTTTGGATACAGAATTGCTTATGGGTTTCTAGATTTTTATCCATTCATCATTATGACCGGAGCAGCAATGGATACACAGCTTGGTGTCGAGGACCTACGAGATCACAGATCGTCACGCAAGACTATTGCAGCTCGTCCTAGGCTTACATTGAACAAGCAGGGGACAGAGCAGATTGGTACATTGTACTTAGGCACAACTATCGATTGAATATACATGCAAAACATAGGTCCATTGCATATCTTTGAACCGTTGTATATGATATCAAATACATGAGAGAGATAATGTTGAAGGTCCCACAATATCCTTGTGACTTGTGTGCCGATAGATGTATCAAGGTGATGAATTTGCGGCTCGCGAAGTTCAAGCTCGTGGTATGGGTTCAAGACTCGACTCAACAACTTGGCGTCTAAAAGCCATCGCAATTTGCAGCGTTTCAGGTTCTGCTGCCTTGACCACCGGCGTTTCACAAGATCTCGAAGAAGAGTTTCAAACTCAGACTTGAGGTCTCAGTTTCCCTTTTCCAAACGCCCCAATGCCATCTTGCCCCATTCCAAATTTATTGAGAATTCTATGCGTTTTCTTGATTACTAAGGCTCTTTGGTGCGCAGCGCCTGGGCACGCGCCTATTGTGACCCAGAAGCAAGCATTTGATGAAGCCTTGCCCCACCAGATGCAATGGATTTAAGGCGTGCCAGCATAGCTCCTCCTACTGAGAATGACACTGCAACTCCTTCAGCACCCTCAACTGCACCCAAGACTAAAAAGCCAAGGACTCAGTTTCCAACAAAAGTTGCCAAAAGAAGTTGCAGGAATTTGTATCTTTGAGGTCATATGGTTGTGCTCCGCCTCCTCCGGGCTACAAAGCTTCAAAGCCCGAGTCGACAGAATCCAATGTAGGTGGGACATGATGTGCTCCTAAGGGGCGATAGGACATGAAAGCTCCAACTTCTTTTTTTTCATCCGAAAATCTGTCCAAACACGGACATTGACACGTTGTTAGAGGCCTTGACATGGCTCAGTGGCCAGGAAAAAAGTGCCATTCTTAATTTTCCCACAGTTCTCAACTGAATCTTTGATTTATCATCTTTGGTATCTCTCTTTGCAGTGTTGCCGTGCTTGTTTGAAGCAAGGTTGGCAACACTTCATGCTTCTCAGGTCGGTTGCCTTAGTGTGAATCGTAAGCTCAAAGCTACAAGCATTCGAGTGTCCGTGACAGAACCAAGGCTCCTGCCATTGAAAGGCAGCTGGAGGCAGAGTTGGAAAGGTTATGGCAGAGTAGCTTGTTGGCCTTTGGATATTTGGTCACGTGTCAAGGGTGTCAAGAGATGGAACATGAATGAATAAGCATGATGTACGGAGATGTCAAGAAGCTCACATTTAACACTCGTGTGTTCAAAACTCGGAATTCGCGACTGTTTGAGGTAAGACAGATTTGCATGGGATTGGCTACTTTCTAGGAGGAGGCTCTGGCTTTGGCAGTGGCAGCTCAGCAGCAAGAACAAATCACTGAGCCTGATTCCCACCTGTCATTTGGCATTTTGTCAGCAAGAAGATTCCATCGACACTGCTAGGTATTCCCAGCAATCGAAGACTCTACATGTCAGCAGCCCGAGCCAAGAACTTATCATCTTCCACCAAGGCTGGCAGAATGTGATTGAAATTGAAACATGTTGCAACTCCAACGGTTTCCAAGCATGTCAAGGTGAGAGTCAACCCACATCAAGTTATTGGCTTTTGGTGAAAGGCAATTGGATATTCCCAATTTGGCACTGGGGTCTTGGATCAAGATGAGTATGACGCCTGTGTCCCCAGCGTTTCATTCCTGGATTTCCTATCCTTGTTACCTTGTTGATTTCTTAAGGTTTCCATGCATGTAGCATCAGCAGTGGTCTTTGCTCAGGTTTGGGAAGAGGTCTATGAGCACGAGACCGACAAACGGAATCACTACCATGCAGCTCTAAAAGACGAGGCTTGGATGGTCGGATTCACTTCAGTCCTTTGAGATATTTTAAGCCTTGCCTAAGCATTGCAAAAATGTGTTGCTCCGAAAGAATTCATGGAAATCACAGCTTCACCTTTATACTTCTATAGTTCAATATCCCACCTTCATGACCTTCATTTTTCAGGACGTAGAGGAAGAAGCGCGGCTTGCAGCTCTTGATGACATCCGACCAAGGTAGAGAGCACTTGGAAGGATTCAGGTCCCCTGTTTGCCCCCCGCTTCACAAATTTGCTAAGGTCAATGCAGAATGTTGGGATCTCAAACACATCTTAAATGACATCAAGCGACATATCATCACAGAAAATTTGCAACCAATCGAGGGGCAATCTTTGTATATCTTTGCCACAGGTCCCAGGAGAAGTACCTGGATTCGTAAAGGCTGAGCGACCCGACAAGGAGAATCAGCCAAAAAGACTTTATGCTCAATCTTTAAGACAGATTCCATTCCTTGTAGATGTTTGAACTGTTTATGAATGTTTATGATTTGTTGTACTTGTATGTTATTGCAATGGTATGTCAAATTTCATAAACCTCCATACTGTGTAGCAAAAATGCGGAGGGTTCTCATTTGGGAGTAACAGCAATACTGGAGCAATTGTTTTGCGCTTTATTGCTTTTCTGGGGGCTGGGAATCACTAGCAACTACATTGCCAGGGTATGACAGCAGTTTGTTCGTCAAGAGTTGACACTAGATTTAGAAAGATCTGCAATCCTCAGGAGACGCGTGATTTTTCCCGATGGCATCCTCCGCCAGTGTAAACTCCTCAGCTGTCCAAGTGCTTCGGTGAAAAGATTGGCGAAGCTTCTACCATAGAGCGTGCACTCAAAAGTGTCAGTGTGCTTGATTGTCTACAGGCCTCGGGGCTACAAGGGAGTCCACTTGATTGAAGTGTCGCCACTGCAGGATAGTACTCGGCGAACTCTCGTGGAATGTCGTAGAGTCGTCATTCGGTAATGTCCCTAGGGTGAATGAATCAGGTTGCCATCACATGCCGTGACAATTGCAGGAAGCGCATGAAGGAAGTCAGGAACACCAACAACTATTGGAATTCCAAGAGAAGCGCAGCACTTAACTTTCATTGTGTGGTCGTCATCATTCATGATGTGTTCATCCTGGTTCATCGTGTTTTCCTATGTGTTTCATGATGTTTTTACCATCTTTTGATCATCTTTTTAGACTCTCATTATCTCCAATCATTGTCCATTTTCCTCCTGAAGGCATGGTCAACAGCGACTCTTCGATCCTGCATTCAGAGCCCAGCTTTTGGGAGAGCAGACACGGTTGAAGGAGCCAAAAGAGGAGAACCAAACACAGGCAGGGATAACATTGGATATCTAGATAGCATAAGGATGGCATTACTTTCAGAGAGGTTTGACATTTGGATATTTTGAAATTTTGGATCCATGGCAATCAAGTTTGGCCAAACAATTGACAATGCAGGTGGTGTCCAACTCTGCTCCACCAACAGAGGCTCAATAGATTCATCACTGTGGTTCGAAATGAAATGCTGGAATCTTGACAGGAAGAGCAGCACAGATCAATGCAGCGATCTGCGGAGCCCTTGTAGCTGCCCCAATCCAGACGTTTTTGTCATTTTTTGTCGGCCACCCTCGCAGCCACCCTTTCCAAAGCAGTGAGGTGGCAAGCTGTGCCAGACCATCAGAAGCAAAATTTGCTGAATGCCCTGGGACGCAACTTTGTGGTTGGTGCCACCCAGGACTTCCTACTCATGTGATCATAAGTTTGGACCCCTCCAATACTGCAATGATGACACTTGAATTCAAACCTTTTGATTGTATTTCGGCAAATCCTTGCAAACATCACCGGGAGCATAGAGAGCACGCTTATCCCCACTTCATACACCAGTCCCGCTCGCCCACCATACATCCACAAAAAAAAATGAAAAACAATTTTCACAAAGATATTTTCAAAAAAAAAATAATTTCTAGGATAAATTTTATTCAAAAATTTCCTACAAATTATTCTACAAAATTATCCAGATTTTTCTTGTGCTTACTTGACACTATGTGTCTTGTCCATCCACATTTTCGAACTGTACATTTGCAAACTGCACATTCTATTTCAATTTGCCTATATGCCTTCCTGTAATCTTTTCTGTTTTCCTTATGTTCTTCATAATATTTTTCAAAATATTCAAGTCTTTTTTCTCTATGTCGTTGATGCTTCTCTTTCTCGTTATCCAAGCATCTCATACAATATTTCCTATCTTCATAAAACAATCAGCATCCTTTGTGGAATTACACCTTTTACAGTATCTTTTCTCCATATTAT
>DF239316.1:0-10186 GCA_000507305.1 Breviolum minutum Mf 1.05b.01 | reverse complement strand
TTCATACACCACTTGGGTATGTATATACTTAAAGGGATGACTAGTATATATAATATGGAGAAAAGATACTGTAAAAGGTGTAATTCCACAAAGGATGCTGATTTGTTTTATGAAGATAGGAAATATTGTATGAGATGCTTGGATAACGAGAAAGAGAAGCATCAACGACATAGAGAAAAAAGACTTGAATATTTTGAAAAATATTAGGAAGAACATAAGGAAAACAGAAAAGATTACAGGAAGGCATATAGTCAAATTGAAATAGAATGTGCAGTTTGCAAATGTACAGTTCGAAAATGTGGATGGACAAGACACATAGTGTCAAGTAAGCACAAGAAAAATCTGGATAATTTTGTAGAATAATTTGTAGGAAATTTTTGAATAAAATTTATCCTAGAAATTATTTTTTTTTTGAAAATATCTTTGTGAAAATTGTTTTTCATTTTTTTTTGTGGATGGTGTATGAAGTGGGGATGAGTGTGCTCTTGCTCATAGGGGCACAGGGCATTAGAAAGGAAGTTTTTCCAAACTAGGCATTCCAAAGAGTAGAACACTCCCCCGTTTTCATGCGTACCAAAGCTACGATGCATGAGCACGGGACTAGATGAAGCATGATGAATCTGTTTGATTTGGGAAGCCCCAACATTTCAGGACATGGATGGGAAATCTGCTCGTCATGAGCCCTTCAAAAATGACCCAGGCGCGTTGCCAATCTCCATTTCAGCCTCCATAGGCTAGGCTCCTATCACCCGACCAAGGCAAACAAAAGCGCTACGCAAAGCAGCATCCCCAGCTTGAGTGAAAGGTGGATGGACTTGGAGAAGTTGCTTGAAGATTTAAGTTCAAACTAGAATTTTGTTTACAAAGGTACTCTTCATGCCCATTCATAATGTAAAGTGTCAACAAAGAGATGTCGACTTTGTTGGCTGCCAGAGGTTTTGCTTGGCTATGGAAGGCAAAGCCGCTTTTTCAGAAGCGCTGAAAGAGTCGAATGGACTCACAGAGGCAAATCATGGGGACTTGAGATGACTCGCAACATCTTGCAACAAATCAATGCTCTCCAATGCCTTTCTTCCAATTCCTTGAATGTGATGTTGTGGTCTTTGATGGCCTATGCGCCCATGCAGGTTGAGCGTGAAACGGAGCTGGCAGAGTTCGGCCGTGTCTACCGATCCTTCAGGTGCCCACCCTTTTTTGACGTCACCGAAGACGGGAAAACCGAAGTCCACCCTTGGCCAAGGCAGCAGAATCCCACCGCAAATATTGCGAAAGCTTTGGAGGAGAAGGTGCGAAACCTTGGGCGACCCTTGAACAGCATAGCTTCGAGTTTCACATGAAAATGTAAAAGAATATGAAACATTATGAAGCACTAGACAGAGTCAGCTATAAGAAAAGATTAATATAAAAGTGCTAGTAAAGTAAAGAATTCAGATTTCATTCATATTCGTTCCAATTCAATCCATGCATGATTTCGAACTCGTAAATCGTCAGCCTGTGAGGCATCAGTCCAGGCAGTTCCTTTGGTTCGAAGGCCAGAGATGCCACTGGCCACTTTGCGATGCCTTGGAACCGAAGAAATGTCCATCCCAGGACTGTGACACCATGGGCTCCAGACAAGTTGCTTTGCAGGTGGAATGGCCAATTTAAAGCTGTCTCAAGCAACAAGCTGAATGGAGTTGAAATGATCTGAATGCAAGTTCAGATCTTTTTTTGCGAGGCGTTGGGGTGTGTCAGGAACTTAGAATAAGATAGACATAGCTTGACCATGGAGTAGCTAACAATAGCGATGAGATGCGTTGCAGCGTGGAGATGTTATCTTTTTCCACAAAGAGGCCTGAACCCCGGCCAAGTGGCTTCAGTTCACATCTCAGAAATCAAGTCGAGAGAAGTCATCAATCTGAAAGTCGGCACGGCTTCGGGTTGTACGTATGGTATGGCTATGGAAAACAGAGGTGAGCCAATTAAGAGTGGTGGATATGTTTTACAGAATTTGCGATCAATGGGGTAATTACTTCCAAAATCCATTTATTTGTATGTGCCCAAGGGACCCTGCAGTACAGGAGAAATGGTCATGTTGAGTATTCCTGCCACCCGTTTTGGAAGTCAACAGCTGATGAAGACTATGCTGCTGCAGACGATCCAAAGGATGACCCATTGCAATCGTCAGCTTTATACCTACACGACAACTTGATATTGACATGATTGGAATGTTTCAATCTGAGGTGATCGCCCAGCTGCTGAGCCAAAGAAGCAGCAGCGCAAATACAACGAGCAGGTGGCCGTGCGACCTTGACCAATCGTCGTTTTTTGTTCGTCCAAGTCGTTGATCAACTTCCACCTTGACCAGGTCAAGGCCAAAGAAGCTGCAAAACCTGCAGAGGGCAATGCTGGGAAACCCTGATTTCTGGTGATTTTCTGATTGCGAGGTACCTTTGTTTGAAACTGAACCGTTTCAAGAACTGTACCCAACAAAACTGCGAGGTTGAACAAGCTGGGAGAAAACCTGTGGCAGACCCTGCTCCGAATCTAGCCGTTGGAGTCTTGAAGTATGATGGAACAATGTTGCCACTCAATCCTGTGATAAAAGATGTAAATTGTAAACTAATATCATGCGATATTCATCAATCTCCCATTCATGATACTTTGCCCACGTTGGATTTGTAGTCATGATGAGGTTGCTGAGAGTGGTGAGCTGACTCGTCCGCCAAAGTCCCTATTCACATCAATCTTCGGCGACGATGATGATTAGCAAGGTCAAAAAGATGCCTTTCATTTTCCCGCAATTGATGAGAGGCAATCCTATCGATGTAGTCAATCCCAGCAAGCCGACTAGACTAAGTGCACCAAGTGCACCTGTGGACGAGGTCGTTCCAAGCCCTTTTGAGCAGTTTCGCTTGATTTGGATCAGCCTTTGCGGCTCAGTTCAGACATTATGCGAGAGTTCAGCAAGAGTGAATTCTGAGTATGAATGAAGCTCAGTACTAATACGGCCGTTCAGATTTTGGACAAAGTGGCAATGCAATGAATGATAGCAACAAAAGTCAGCAGCAAAAGTGTTTAAGTATTTCCATAGCATTTCCATTACACAGATTCTGATTCTAGTTACTAGTTGGTTCGTTGGTACCCACTTTCTGCTGAGTTGGATATGGAAAGGCCCTTGTGTATCCTTTTGGCCAGATGGTTTTTTGCAGGATTTCCTCCATACCTGTGCTTCGCCCGGTTTGGCAAGCGGTATCATTGAGGAGATATGCTCTCAATTCAAGGCCTACATGGTTGGTGCAGACGACACCGAAGGCGTCTTGGAACCTTCGCTCCGTCACTTCATCCAGCCTTGAAGCGGCCAGAGGTGCTTTATCGAATGTAGACGAAATCAATTGGGACGCGCTGTCCAAAGATGATGTTGAATTATTTCAGTCCTTACAAGCAGTAGTTGAATCTCTTGGTGATGAAGCTACCTCTGATCACCCCATGGTGGAAGTGAGGGATAAACTTGCCACAGCCTTTAGGGACAAAGCTGCCTTGCTGAAAAGGAATTGGACCGATGAGATGTTTCAAGAAGGGGAAGACATGAACGAAGAGAAAGTTGCTGAGATTGAGGCAATCATGGCATCTAATCTTGGAAGGTCTGGTGGTGGCTTACACAATGGGCAAAATTTGGGCAATGCTTTGGATCTGGTTGGTGTCTACATGAAAAACTACAAGCTGGACAAGGCAGATGCTGTGCTATCCAGATGTGGTCCATTCGTCGCACAAAGAGGAGGTGTTTGGATGATCAAGTGGCTCAACCATGTGCCCAACCAAGCTGGGAATTTGAGAGTAGAAGTGAACTGCTACTGAGCTATGAATCTGTAGAAAAGAGTGATTCATCAAAATTCAACAGATGTTTCCTAGCACTAGAACTAATGAAGACACTGGGAATCAAGTTGTTGTCTCGTTGTTTGTTATTCTATGCGGATTTGTTCACCTGTTGTTGTGCCCCAGTTGCACTTGTAGGTTTCCACCGTACGCATGAAGCAGAGCCGACACATGGAAGCTTTAGAGCCTTCCTTGCAGTTTGTTGAGGAGAAGTGACAAAACGACTAATAGAAATGAAAATAAGAAACCCATAGAAACCCCACAGAAATCCAATCACTGTGACTAAGGAAATGCTGTACGAATTGGAGCTTTACAGCCAATGGGCACAGAGAGCTTTAAAATGATCAAAAAAGTGTTGGTGTTTTCTTGTCAATTTGGAGAAGTTCTAAGGTCCATACAATGCTGAGGAGGCAGGGTGGACTCCAGAGATTCTTGCAGTGACGGCACTGCCTCGGATCTGATGAGGCAGCGGAATTTTTCGCTACGCTCTACCGGAATCAGGTTTGAATCTTAGCAAGCGATGATATGATTCATAGAAATTTACCAATATTAACAGCACCACGTTGTACAAGCTTCATGTATGACATTGTATCACAGTATGATGCCCCCATGCAATTCGTATCAATTTCTTGTGGGGCTTGGGCCCAGCATGGCCAGCATTGGGCCATGTGGTTGAGGCTTGGGCCCTGAAGGCTCTTGGACGAATTGAAGAAGCTGCAATCTACTTTAGCAGGCCTCACAAACTCACATGAACTCACGTGATTTCTCGGGAAGTCTTGGTAAGGAAGGACTCACATTCCCCCCCCAACAAAAAAAAGATCCTTGAGAAAACTCTGATTTGGCCACTTTCAGGATGGCAACTGCCTCGCAAAAGTCCAAGGCGCAAACAAAAATTCTCAAGCACGGCATTGCACTGTAGCCTGCCAGACTTGCACCAGTTTTCCACCAGTTTTCCTTACTGCTGAAAGGGAAACTTGGATTGGTTCGACAAGTGGGATATTGGAAAGATCACAGCTGCGCAGGGAGCTGAGTTGAATCATCTGAAGTTTATGCAAAGTTTCTACAGCTTTCTTGAGGACACCACACCCAGTGAATCCCAGTGATGTGTTTTTGTGAAATGCAATTCCTCACCAGGCAGGCGTTCAAAGATGGTAACATGGAGGAGTTTTTTCGTGGGCGAGCAGTCGTGGAAGAGGTCCGCAGTCGAAACTGCTGTGATTCAAGCGATTTCAGATGATGGTGAGGCGTTGCAGCTGCACATGCAGCAAGAGCCCGATGATTTGGTGATGCGAGCCAAGGCTGAGTTTTTGAATGCCATGGTTCCATTGGTGGCAATACAATGCTTTCAAGATGTCTTTTCCAAGGTCCACGATTCCTTAGCGGAATGTTACCTGGTGGCGGAGGAAGCTTGTTTCAATGCATGCTACTTTTCTCGAATTCACGTGAATCTATGTGCGACACAAGCAATGTGAGGAGTATCCCAAAGCAGAAGAGCACTACATGGCTGCTTACCACCTACTTTTGCAAACCGTAGGCTATGGCGAGTTTCACAACAGTTGTGGGATTTGTTCACGATTGATGTGTCAGGCAAGCAGTCGCCTTTGTTTGGGAAGCAAGCTCGACATGCTGCAGCCAACTGAGAACTCAGGTGTTGAAACTGCCGTTGAACTGCCAATGTTGGGGCTTCTCAGGCCAACTTGCAGATCAATCAAGGTCGCTACGTAGAGGCTGATTGCATGTGAAGAGGGTTTTGGTTGGAAACAGGCCAGTACTTGTGTTTAACTGCTTGAATTGTGGTAATCCTACTTGTTTGTGTGTTGAATTGTGTAAGGTCAAAGTAAAGTCAGTGATGAACAGTGAAGATTCTGATTTAGGCACAAATCGAATACTTTCAACATCTTTCAACACTCTTTGTGACGATGTTTGTGTCGATGGTGAGTCTAGTAGTCTAGTCGCAGAGAGTGACAGGAATTAACAAGGTTGAGAGAGCCTTCGGAAGCGTGTTCTCCTTGCATTTGATGTGGTGTCCTGATGATTCCTGATGTGAGGCATTGCCTTTTCTGGGAGAAGCACTTACAGTAGAGGCAAGCAAGGTCAATGTCTCAGCACCAGTTTTTTCACTTCTATACACTGTGAATCCAATGAATTGATAAATGAAACACGTGATGCTGAAACCAACTAGAACGAATTCATCGCGATCTCACGATCTTTTTTGCTACGTGTTTATTTTCAGGACGCTGTGAACATTGCTGAATTGATAGAATTGGCTGCTATCTCAGATGATTTGAAATCGGGTTTGAAGTAACAGACAGTGTCCAACTTGCATGTACTTGCGATCAAGATAGATCAGATACAGTCAACACATGCTTCAGCAAGTCAGGTTGGAGTCATGGTCAATGCACAGCAGCAGAGAACCCAGAATCGCATGCCAGCCATATTTTGAGAACACCGACTTCTCCTGACATTTTGGTTGTAAGGCGGTCACCTCCAGAGACGATGGCGAAAATGTCTTCAAACCACTCAGCTCTGAAGCGACTGCAGAGAAGCCAGCATGTTTGGAAATTATCCTAAGCAAAGAAAGTAATTAGTTGAAGTTCAGTTATTCAATCTTATTCACCTAATTTCACCTATCAGGCAAAACGTCAAAGAGCGTGGTCTCGATACATCAAAAGACTACGCAATTCTGTGCCACAAGATGTCATTGCAGTGAGCTTATCGGACTTATCCAACAACCTTTGGCATGTGTGTTCCTGCTGTGGCATGTATGCTGGCACCTTGGTGAACATTCTTCAGTGAGGTTGTACCTTCACGAAGGGCAAGTGGACCCTGATGCTGTGAGGACTGTCTCCTCATGGCACTGATTTGGCGCACCCCAAAGTAAGCCCCATTCACTCGCGTACCTGTATATAGGGGGTTGCCTTTTGCTTCTGCAGCCCCAACTGTTTTCATTCACATGTACTTTGCAGCATTTGGCTGAAAAAAAACACTAAGATTCTCAAACTGAAGCCTTTCTGTTGCCACCTTTTCCCGTTGCTCAGTTTGGTGCTGGAGATGTTTGAACAGTTTTGGATATTTTCGGTGTTTTATTCCAGTAGAGAGTGATTGGTGGAAAAAGTCTTTGGTCATCACCTTCATGATCCTTCATGAGTGATGGTTGAACTAAGGAGAAAATGGCAGTTGATGGATTCCAGCTTGCAGATCATGCATCAGATTTCGGAGTTCTTGTTATTGATGGTGGTGAGGCAGTGTCCAACACATTTGGCAAGTTAGAAATCAGTTGATGATGGATGTTGGATGCTGAAAGTTCAGGGGATGATGGATGTCGGATGCTGATGTTGGATTTTGTACACAGAAACAAACACACAATGAGTTGTGATTTGCAGGCTTCCCTTGCCTGGGTTCCACCAGACTACGGTCATCCAGGTGCTGGGATGCCAAAGCGAATGAATTTCAATGGAAAGGCATCCGCTAGGAATATTGCTTAAATTGAGAGTGTAGTTACAGTTACCATATTTAATGTTAGTTATACATTATCATATTATCAGTGTAGATCAATCAAGCATATATAATAAAGTTTAATAAAGCCTAATCGTAATAAGCAACCTTTCTTTTCCTCACTAGAAGTCAGGATGTCACAGGTGTTGTCATACATAGTCTAGCTTTCTGAGTTTACTTTAAGATCTTCGGCTCGTCCACGGCTCTTAAGGTGCACCTCTGGAGAAGATTGTTCACATGAAGTCGAATATCGCTTCGCGAACAAGACGTGGTGGACAATCAGCACCCAGATTTTCACGATCTCGACAGTTGGAAGAGCTGGAGTTTTTGCGGAAAGTGGCTGCTCGTGCGGTCCAGGCATTTGTGAAAATGTACGTATTGGAAAAAACATAGACAAAAAACCATGGAATAAAAAAGCGGTGGTTCAAAGATCCAAATATACCCAAAATGTAGGGTATCGGTACAATTCAATATAGTTCTTGCTGTTTGATTCTTTTCTCCACATCGAATTCATGACAGTCAAAACCGTCTATCTCGACTTGGTGGTACCAGGAATTCTCCAACGTACAAGGCCTAGTCCTCGGTGGCTCGGCGAATATGAAGTACAAGCTCGTAGCGGAACTACCCCAATCGCTCCGACGAAGGATTTCGTGCATCGTAAGTTTGAGTTGCAGTGCAAGCTGGACCGGATTGCAAAAAGCTGCAAGTCAAGTTGCAGCTGCAAGCAAACAGCAGCTACAAAAATTGGAAGGTGATGTTGTGGAGGAGTTTCTCAAATGCATCCAGGCCGTGGAAAAAACAACAACCTATGAGGTTTGCTATGGTGAAGCAGAAACAGCTCGTGCTTTGGAGATGGGCGCTGTAAAGCAGCTCTTGATTAGCGATAACTGTGCAAACCTCGAAAAGTGGAAGACAAGAGCCATTTCATGTGGCTCCCAAACCACAGAGATTCGATCTGCAACAGATTCCTCGGTATTTTGCAAAGGGTACAAGATTGGTGCGTTCCTCCGTTGGCGGATGAATCTTTCCATGGAAGAGATGGAAGAGATGACGAACATTGATTCAGAATCAGAGTCGGAGGCGAGCACTGCTACCCCAACAAGCTTAGAGGATACACTCCCTTGGCTCCGAGAAGCTCTTGAACAAGCAGGATATGATGACACTTCTGTCGAAGCACTAACAATCGGAGTTGATGTTGTACTCTCCTGCAATGCTCAAACTCCTGAAGAGCGCTTCAATGATGCATTGCAGCTGCTACAAAGTCAAGATGTTCCAACTCAAGTTTTGGAGGATTTTTGTTTGCTCGTTGGTGACACTTTCAGCGATGATTCGTTCGACTGACTCGTAACATTCCCAGACCAAGCTGAAGGATCAGGCGGACGCGCGGATGAACGACTTCAAGACGCATCAAGGTCATCATGTGCCAAATGAGTGGAAGACGCTTCTGCGAAGAGAGGAGACTTTCCATATGCCAAGAAGTCAAAGATGTCAGGAAATCAGGAGATCATGAGCTTCCGTCCAAATATGATGCAAGACTTGCCAGACAGCTGTGGCCATCTTCGGCCGGGGCTTCAAGGTTCTTCAGGGAATTGAAAACTCCTACGGGAGCAATTTTGGTTTTGCATCCCCTCTTGACACTAGGTTGAGCGGAGGATACAGCGCAAGACTATTTTGTACAGTGTACAGCAGGCACATCGCTGCATGAACTGAGTTTGCAGAGAAGGATTTCCTGAAAAAATAGAAGACGACCTCACCTGGCCTCAAGAAGTTAATGGATGGTGCTTGCCCCAAATGCGCTATAGTGCATTAGGTCCGAAGGTTGACAAAGTACATGAGCATCAGTGGGCTTGAAGTTGATTGTCGATGATTATTTTTTGCAAGATACAAATGTTCATCAGTCTAAGTAAAAAAAAGTTCAAAAGTCTCATCTCACCCGTACCTGCTAGCTAGCTTCTTGCCTGAACCCGCTTCAGAGGGATCATCATCAGTCAAAATTAAGTCAGTGATGTTTTGAATGTTTGACAGATTTTACGGTACGGTGTTGAGAAAAAAGATGAAAAGATATAGCATGTAGTGAGATGACACTGATATATAATTTTGGAAAATCATCCACAAGACCCAAAGAGTTATGCCTAAGAGGTTCACCTTGAGTCGCTGGCCACCCAGAATTCCCACCTCGCCTTGTGGGGTTGACCGGTCATACCCCATGGTGTGCAAGTGCAGGAGAGCAAGAAGGCTAGCAAAGACCTCAGTCAGCAGCTAAGAGGGAATAAGCAGGGTGGTTTGTCACATACTGTACCATCTTTTTTTGGGCTGTTTGAAATGAGACTGCACATACATTTGCCTGTCGAGGTTCGTATACTTCGCACTCAGCGAGGCCTGAATCTAGTCATCATTTTCAAGGTCCTTGTTCACTTTTGACTCTTCTTTGCTTGAGCGTTTGGCTGCGAGGCGATCCGGATGTCAGGTCCTCAGCCCCCGGGCCTTTGAACTTCCGTCACGCTTTGAATTTCAGCAATTCAGTTGCAATCGAGGTTGGAGAATGGCTGAAGATGGCTGAACTCCATTTACGTTTGATGGATTCTGTTAAATTTAAGATCTAATGAATCTAATGATAAGATTTATATTGATATTTGATCTTATTTATCCTTAATTAAGAATTTATTATTTTATTTCTTTTTTTATCTAGAAAAATGGATAAATTGGGTCTTTTTTTAAAGAATGATTGATTTGTTGACCCTAAATTTGACATAATATGTATATATATATATATATATACATTAATTTTTTGATATGGATGTATTAAATATATTTTTATTTATTTTAAGTAATTTTA